>JBCEWB010123962.1:0-11424 GCA_039654565.1 Peronia peronii | reverse complement strand
AAATACTCTGACAAGTCCTCCCCCCCCCCCCCCCCCCCCCCCCCCTCCTCCCCTCTCAAAAAAAGACAACGAAAACAACAATTAAAAATTGAATTAGTTTTGAGAGGGTAGATCTGACTTCAAGTGAAAGCGAATGTACTGACGAGTCTATAAGTTTGACTTACCGATTTCGTTGTCATACAAATACCTGCAGATCAGAGCTCACATTCTACTGCCGTACAAAGTTTGATGACCGTAGGCCTAACTGTTGTCGGGTAATGGTGGAGCAGTTGCTGAGACAGGAATTTGTCTGTGCACACGGCTCCTTGTGCAGATATGGCTGAATAAATAAATGATAGAGTTGGTTAAAAGCCTTGCATTGGAAAACAGGTGTTTCACATTCATAGGCTACGTAAAATTTCCAGCTTGGATGTGTTGAATAAAAATTATGTCTCATACAAAAATTAAGCTTATAGATACTTTATTGTTAAAATTTGCCAACCCGATTTCACCAGCCTGATGGCTAGCTAAGGTATAACCCAGTAAAGGTTACTCTCTTCACAAAAAAAATGAATAAAAAATGACAGTGATATGAATTCATTAATACTGTTCACCCTATACATAGATTTTGTGGTATGTATGATGACTATTAATCATTTTGAACCGAACCGGCTAAGTACCAATGCATACATGCCATTATAGTAATAAAACTAATTGAGGACCAACACGAAGGACACCATGAACGTGGGAATATCAGTGCTGCAATAGTTCATTGAACTAAATCTATTTAAAAACATGCAGTGCACGGGGTGTATGAAGGACTGACTGCAATACTTATAGCATGAATTATAACAGACTGTCCTAGCAGTCCATTCCAGAGACATGTCCAATATCGCCAAGGAATGTTTTTCACTTGCAGCAAGAGCGGCACGATATGTAATGCAAGCAAGTTTTTTTTTTTTTCATAAATTATTTTTTTTAATGAATCTTGTACACAGATAATCTGCAAATAGCAAGTAAAGTTGGGACTGAACTAGATCTACAATGTCAAAAATGAATTTTTAAAAAATGTTTAGAAATGCTTTTGAACTTGTAATGGACTCACGATTTTCCACATGGTCAGAGGTTTGGTGATGTGCTAGCTAAAATAGCATTGTGAACAAAAAGCACAACATGCCTTGTCTTTTCAGTCGAGATACATCTGAAGTCATTCAGTCTATCCTCGTCATTTCTCACAGCGATCTTGCACTGACAAACACATATTAGCCGTCTGTGAAAATTGTTTCTTCCGCTGTATAAAAACAACGAAGCGGGATGTCTAGATCTATCTCATGAAAACGCAATGTTGAGAACATCGCCATGTAATCACAAGGTAATCAAGTTAGTTCATTGTCATAACCATTTGCTAACAAAACTTCCCAAATTATCATTGGTAAGTATTAACTTCCTGTATGGTCCAGACTTGAAACCTGCAGATTTCGTCTAGTCAAGTCACTTCCTGGGCCTGAAATCCTCTGCTAGAGATTAGAATTTGCCATCTGATTGGAGAATGGCGAGTTTGTGTTGGGGTTTAACGGCACATCAGCACGATCACAGCACTATTGTAACATACGTTTACTCGTGAAAAAGAAGACACGAAAGAAAGCGGGGCAGCAGACACGAGCAAGGAAGGAGAGAAGATGTCGCCTATGGAACGTCGAGGATGGCATTCCACGGGAGATATCCCACCGATGACAGGCTTTCACTGACTGCAGGTGGGAGCAAAGAATCTACTTATATACCCCGGGCCCCCGTGGGAAAGGGAGAATGGCGAGTGGATAAGTCTGAAAGTTCTAATGTCAGTGCTGACTGGCATGAAGATATTGAAAAATGGTAAGCATCTAGAGATGTTTGATAAACATTGAGATACAAGGTATACCCTTTCATTAGCGGTTCTGAAAAGCAAAAATGTGATTATACCCCTAGTAAAATTATGAAATAGCTGAAAAATAGACAATTCCTTAAGAGGAACATGACTCGAACATCTCTCAAAAGCAATTACTTATGACAAATCAACAGCAGCGATTGTAACGTCTTTTCTGATATTTAAAACGTAGATCTATAAATCAAACAGTATCACAATCATGTAACTGTTTACTGAAAGAAAAAAAAATAGCTGTAACAGCAATATTTTAGAGCATACATCTTTAACTGTTTAGCTGACACCCGTCATGCTGTTCTTTTATTACTTTTCAAGATGGCGACCTACCAGCCACGTGGAGCGGACTCTCGTCGCCCAACTGACCCATCATCTTTGCAATAGATAGTTTCTTCAAAGGAGAAAGGATACGATCATTCCCTAAATTTCCTAAATTATATATTATATAAAAGAAAACATTTCTACTTTGAAACTATCAAGATGATTAACCACTGACCTGCCAAATGGTTCTGAGATCCATTTTCCTCGCCCAGCTTTGCCCGGCCGTACCACTCGGAGGTCGTGAGTAAACTGATGCATTCAATGTGTTCCTCGTGGTGAACTGAGCGATCAACCAATGGGCAACAACATATGATCGACACCACACGCTAAAAAAAAAAAAAATGACAAAATATACGAGAGTCGTCCCTTCTCCTCCTCCTCCACCACAAAAATATGTTTCTGAAGCTGTATAAAAAAAAAAATAACTGAAAGAACGTGTGGACGCCTTTAAGGTTGAAAAAATTTAATAAATTATAAGATGCGATCTAATTACATTTCATCCTCAGTTCTTGAAATGTTTGCAGTAGCAGTTGCTTAGGATTTTGGTCAATTTCAGGACGGCGCAACAGACCTGGGAGCAGATCGTTCTAACAGACCGTTTCTAAAATTAAAGTAAAGCGATGGTAGCATAGGGGAAACGGAGACTGAAGCATATAGAGACTCATTTAAATTGGAATAAACTCTACATATATGAGTGAGTGTGTGGGTGTGCGGGTATGCATGTATATCTTTGATGCGGCACCCGCTCTCAAATATAAATGGACAGCATGAGTGGTGAATATCTGAGTAGCCTAGAGTATCACAAAGAACGAAAAAATGGCGGACAATTATATGAGCACCTCAGAATGAGCACCTCTTTCCAATAAAATTGTTCACGTGTCCGAACGAGGAACCTACCCGTTGATAGCCACATCACGACCAAAGATTCTATTTTGTCTATGGCCAGCGTACTGATTATTCTGTAGAACTCAGACACAAGTATAGGGGGCTAAAGATTAGCAATGAAGATATTAGCAATGAAGATCTCAGCTTGAATTTCACGGTATGTCAAAATCTTATAATCGATTGCTTGGCATATCTCACGCATGACTGTGAATTGAAAATGAAGTTTCTAAATTTTTGTCATCTAATCATATCAGAAATTCTTATTCACTCACATTTGTCTGAGACAGCGAGATATTTTTTCAGTTTTATGGTACAGGTTATGGCGGAGGTGAGTCCTTGAAGATGAAGATCTATGCTAAATCAGACTGGTTTGAGCTGTATGACAGAAGTACTAGATAAATAATGGTTTCACAGGCGATACAACAGGGCTGAGTGTCCGGGTCCAGACTGCAATGGTTTACGGGGAACGAAACATTTACAGTGCATTCCTGTGACTCCACATAAATCAAGATTCACTAGGCCTATGTGAAAACCACTTCTCCTTTGCCCTGTCAATAAGCGAAACATTTATTTTTGTCGGGGTAACTTCCTCATGAATTATTCAAAATGTTACTAAAACAAAATGAGGCCTGTTCATTTTCCGTAATGCCCAAAGCTAGTTCTATTTGATGTCAATTTTCAGAGGTATTATGCACTGCAAGTTTTGGGACGCACAATTATTTTTTTTCTGAGGAAATAACTTTAGCCAGAACTGGTTGCTGGGAGGTGGCACTATAAGGTGACACGTGGTGAAACGCGACTCCATAGGGTAGACAACACCAAGCGAAAATACAGTAATTGAAATGAAAGAAATGATGCTTTGGTATTCCATAGTGAAACAACTGTCCGTCCACCGATCTAGGCATTCCTGCTGATAACATTAGCCCACGGTGAGGTTCAGGGTGCCGGAAGAGAATGCAACTGTTGTTGGATGCATAGTTTCTCTGATAGAAGCAAAGAGAAGACAAGATAATTTTGTGTTGTGAGCATTGAATCTGTGGGCAGTGGTCAGTTTAGCGGACGAAAAATCAAAGGATTTCAGAGAGGACCAAAATTAAGGTAAATAATGTTTTATCTATCTATGTACATATAGTAACTATCTATCTATTTGTCAATCTTTGTTTGTCTGTCTGTATGGTTGCCCGTCTAAATTTGTATATTGCCTGGATACCTGTCAGTGCACCAATCAGTCAGTTTGTATGTTTGTCTATCAGTCAGTCTATCTGTTCAGCTACCAGTCTGCCTTTCTGTGTGTGTTGCTGTCTGTGTACCTGCCTGCCTGTCTGTTTATCTGCCTGCTCTTATCAAATTGTCTATCTATCTGTACGTGGGTCTGTCTGCCCTTCTATCTGGCCAACTTTCTCACTGCCGTTCTGTCTGTATACCTGACTGACTTTGCATGTCTGTCTGTATATCTGTCTTTTAATTAGAAATCATTCCTACCGCTACGAACGTACTAATGTTCAGCTCCTCTCTATGTTACAAACTGGGCACGAGATATGGGTGAAACCTAAGTTTATGTAGATAAAGTGCATGAACATATAGTTATGCAATGTTAGGCGTTATCTTGGCATTCGCTTATTCTGTACAGGACATTGGTCAACATCGTTAAGTCATACCGATTTATATCGAGAGCAGTTAGCAGTCAAACTAACAAGCAATTTATGCTCTGGTCTATTTCAGTATCAACACTTTTTTCTCCATAATTTTTGTTTTAGCTTCTCAAACTATTTTGTTAAAAAATGTTTTATTCACTTATTTAAATAAAAATGTAAGGATTTGTTTATTATTGTATCCGAGACTGATCTAAGGCAAATACACTAATGCGAAATGCTATTTGATGACCTAATCTTATGTTTAGATCAGCTAACAACTGACAAGGCAGAGATCAGTGGGGGATTTTTATAGTAATTCAGACCTATCTTTAGAAGTCCCAGAGTCAGTAAGGTTCAATGGTTATTTTATATATATATATATATATATAAAATATATATATAAAATAACCATATATATATATATATAGGATATATATATCCTAAACTAAGTGCTCTTGAATCTAAGTGTTGTATCACTAGCCCTATCGCTATGTGAATGTACTTCTTAACCTAAATTGGACTATGGAATAACTAGATTATATTGTTTATGTACTTAATTATATCAAAACATATTCAGGATATAGAGCTGGCGTTGATACTTAATACCTCCCCCCCTTCCCCCCCCCCCTAAAAAATGGTTTATGGGAGAAACTTGAGTGGCAAAATGACTCTCGTGGCCTTTGAAGACTCTAATAGTGTAGAGCTGAGCAGTCCTAAAAACAATTCGAAGAATTAAATGATTCTTATGATTGTATCGTTCAGTATGACCGAAATTCTGGTTGTGGAACCCGCTGGATTGGCACGCAGTGTTCATTATGTAAACATAATTATGGATCGAATTGGCTGCAGGTTCGGCTAGATAGTCCTTTTTTTTTAAATATATATTTTACATGCTGTCTGCAGTTATTTGTAAAATAAGATTTGTGCCTGGCTGACGTCATCAAGGGGTTATTTTGTTCATTGTACACTATTTAATCTATCTCATGCGTTCTGTAATACGTCTTTCAACCTCCTAGTGGAGGTTATCGCGAAATCTTTCTCAGTGACAGCCGATAGAAGCTCAACTGCTGACACCTTTGTTGCATGAGTGCTTCCTCCCTCCCCCATCCACCTTTGTGATAATAATAACCGTTATTCCTGTCGAGCACTGGCTCATCCTCCAAGCCCTGTACCTCCCCCCCCCCCCCTCCTTCTTCCACTATTTCTTACTTCTTCCCACCATCATCCCATTTCTCCCTCCCCTCTCCCACCTGAATCACCCACCCCTAATTACAACTCCATGTCCAGTCCAGCAATATGGTAGTCATCACTCACGCACTGACCGACACCTACACGTGCGCACTGACCCAGTCACATCAGGCAAACACAGCCCTTTGCACATCTGGAATAGTGCTATCCCCTGCCAATAGGCAGCCCTGGTGCTGGTTCTTGCTAGGCTTGGTAAATCATCATTGCGATCATTTCATGTAAATGTATTGAATTTCAAGAAATAGACCCTAGTCGGTTAACTACCATTTAAAACAACAACAACAACAACAACAAATAGCAGATCTGGAAAAGTAATAAGTTGAAACTGATTAAATTGACTGAACGTCAAATATTGGAGCCCGTTTCGCTCTTCGTCAGGATCATAAAAATGGTTTGTTTGTTTGTTTGTTTGTTTTTTCTTCTTGCTTTTTTTTTCTTCAACCAAAAAAAGTAAGGAAAATCATTTCATCTTTCCTCTAGCTGAGGTGCTTATTTTTGTTATCACAAGGATAGTCACACTGTAATGACCCATAGTGTATTAATTGCTCACGTCCCATTGGATTCTACAATGTCAACAAAGGAGTCAGATATCTGTATCATCATCATTGTAACTATCATCATCAGTCTTTTTAAACCGCAATGGAGCAAAGGTTTTCTACTAAAGATCTCAAAACTCTCCGTGCTTTCGATGTTCGAAACTTTCTTTTCGATTTCGCGCCAAATCAGTCGTGCCTTTTCTATCTCACCCTCGACTTCATGTCGCCAAAGTATTCCTTGATCTGCCACAAGACCTTGCTCCCTATGGGTGCCATGGATGTTTGATAAATGGAGCGTGCGTTTTGGCACGTCATCTAGCGAGCAAAGAGAATAGTTAATGCCATCATTTATGCACTGGCACCTGATACCAAAATAATCGAGTCAGACTCGAGCTATGTCGTTCGTTGGGTTCGACAATCTCCTGACCTAATCAGTGGAAAAGGCTAATGTCATTTTCTCCTTGAACAAATGATAACAAAGTTTCTGTGATTTTTTTAAACATGTAACTGATCACAGAATCAATGAAGATCAGCCAACATGACTATCTGTAACAAAGTAATTGTCAAATGTTTGAGGATATTTCATCTCAGACACACACATGGACACACACACATATAACAACACTAGTTACACACAGAATGTACCTCGTCAGCATGAAAGAAACATAGACATAATCATCTACGAATAATAGATGTCACTTATGTCCAAACAGTCAAGGCTTTGAGCTCTAAATATTCTGTAAATATGATCTCCCAAACGGACTTAACAGAAATACTCAGGTGCTTTCTTGGTGTCTTGGTCAGCATACAAGACGCTGGCTATTAGACGTTCAGATCCCTGTCAGTTGAACAATGGCATTCATTGTCTATATTCGAGTATCCAGTTTAAGATGGGTCTACTCAGAGAATGCGAGTGAATTTCTTGCACTAGGAATTCGGGCGCCATGAAAATTCCAACCCGTGAGAGTCCGATCCCAAGTCCGCCGGCCCAACAATTAGGTCATACAGATAATGTGCCAGATAGCGTCTCTAGAAATGGCTTCACATCTGGCCCAGTTGATAGCAATGACGGGCTAGTTTGCGCTGTGTGAGTTCTTAATGACGTGGGAACAAGTAGCAATGCCTAAACAATTTTGCAATTTCAAACCAGCAAGACCTCTTTGACACACATAAACACAAACCGGAAAACCCTGGACAAGTCCCAAAACCGAACGGCTTCGTTTACATTAATAAAATTAACGCAGACTGTATGACGGAAACATGATGTGCACATCTGTGCAATGATTCTATCGCATGTCTGTTGCCATTCTTGTAATAGAGTCAAGGGGATCAGTCTGTTTCAAAAATAGGTATAGTTGCCGGGGGATATAAGTTATTTCCCACTTGGCTTCATGAACACTGTGCTCAATCTTTTTGTCAATAATAATGCACGGCTTCTTCTGGAGTCTTCACATGGATAAATGATTGGCTACACGAAAACTAAGATCAAATATTAAACTGTGCCATAAAATATTGGGTCTTTTGAATTGAAAAGTGTAGAAAATCACTTCGGCTTTCGTTGTCATGCTTATTATTGCTATTACAGTGACAGATTGCATGAACAAGACCCATGTTTTGTATTTATTGTCGATAAGAGTGTGTATTGCACAATATCAGCCAAGAAGTCCAATGCTTGTAACATGTGACAAGTCACAATGTTAAACAAAGTGTTTTAGCTATCACTCGAGTAGTGTGAGACACAGACTATGTCCATTGACATGCGAATGTGGCATCTAGTGGTTAAGGACATTTCAAATTCTTATAGTTCACTCTTAGACGGTGCAATAAACTTTACTATACCTGCAGAGTAGATCAAATCAAAGGGCAACTTCAAGAGTTCACATTGCGGAAATAGTTACTGCCTGTAAGAGGGAAGATAGATAAGATACATGAATAGACTGCCATACGGATTAATCAGCAGGCAGAGCAAAATAGAAAGGTTTCATTTCGAGCACAGAGAAAAATAGATGACTACCGTTTTCATAATGCTATGTTATAATTCGGGGTTGGGGCTGGAGGGCGTAATGGGAAGGGGGGGGGGGAGAGCCCTAGGGAGGGATCTGAAGCCTTTCATGGGCTTCGGTTAAGCCAGCCTGTACATTAGCAATTTTGGGATTGTGACGGGAGATGAGAGGTAGGAGTGGACTAATTATGGATGGATGGGTGGATGGCTGGATGGATGGACGGATGAATGGATATATGGATGGATGGATGGATGTTGCACAACCTACATTATGATCTGCCACCAGCAAACCTTTATCTGCCAGCTCTATCTCGCTCACGCATTCCAGAGCAATGCAGTGTATAAATAATGTGGCCCGTTGACCTCATACACTCTGTCCTGGCTCGAGCTCACGCCCATGGGAGAGAGAGAGAGAGAGAGAAGGAGAGAGAGAGAGCGATGGTAAAAGAGAATGAGAGGAAGTGAACGAGAACGGGATAGTTTAAAGGGTGTGGGATGAGAAGGGGGCGGGGAGAGAGAATGTGAAAGAGAGAGAGAGAAAGAGAGAGAGATGGTAAAAGAGAAAGAGAGGCAGTGAACGAGAAGGGACTAGTTTGAGGGGTGTGAGAAGAGGACGGGGAGAATATGAAGAAGGGGGTGAGGGGGGGCGACTGAACTGATGACAGTCGAAGAAGGGCTGGATTAAAAGGATGGATTAAAAAAAAAAAGAAACATCGGAGATGGGTAGATGGATAGAAGGATGGGTGGATGGACGGATGGATGGATAGATAGATAGATAGATAGATGGATGAATGGATGGATATGGATGAATGGACAGCTGGATGGATGGATGGGTGAATAGAGCGATGGATGGATCGATAGAGGGATAGGTGGATGGATGGATGGATGGATGGATGGATGGATGGATAGATGGACGGAGGGATGGATGGATGGAATGATGGGTGGATGAATGGATAGATGAGTGGATGGATGTGTGGGTGAGTGGATGGATAGATGGATAGGTGGATTGATAGATGGGGGGATGGATGGATGGATGATGAATGGATAGATGATGGATGAACGGATGGACAGATGGATGGATGGATGTATGGACGGACGGATGGGTGGATGAACGGATGGATGGATAGATGGATATATAGATGGATGGACGGATAGGATGGATAGATGAGTGGGTGGATGGATGAGTTGGTGGATGGATGGATGGATGGATGGATGGATGGATGGATGGATGGAATGATGGATGAATGGATGGATGGATGGATGGATGGATGGGTGGGTGGGTGGGTGGATGGGTGGATGGATGCATGCATTTATGGGAAAATGCCGGGCCAATCACACCATGCACAATCGATAGTTCACTTATCGGCACCTTAATCATAATTTTATTATTTCCTTTCCAGACGACAATGAAAGTTAATTCTTACAATGAGAAATGCTGTCAGTGTAATAGATAAACACATAGCATATTCAAAAGGAAATATCTGTAGTGGCTCGAATGGAGCACCATAGATTTCATGGCATCCACCCGTGGCTGAAAGTGATTTTTGAAGGACATCTGGCATCACAGTTCATCACTGTGTATTTATATTCCTAGTAAACATCCCTGGCACTTGTAGCGTTTAAGATGTAAATGAATGAGGAAATCTATGGAATACCAGCAGATGAACATATGTCTCTTTCGTTTAATGTTTTCGACTGCCAAGATATTTCGCGTTGAAGCATTTGGAAAATGTATCTTTTATCTTAGTTTTTTGTGTCAGACAGTTATTTTGGGCCATTTTGTGATAAGCAGAGAATAAAACAGTATCTTTTCATTGTGTAACATAAGACATGGTTTATTTCAAATGGTGCAAGAGACTTTGAAATTCAACGTTGGAAACAAATGCTTTCAGATGTATTAAAAAGAGCCGTAGTATCCAGCGATGACCTGAACTCAGTTTGGCCAAAACATGACTTATCTAGTTTTCGCCTGAGCATGACAACATTTATTTCATTATGAAAGGCAGGAACTTCGAAATAAATTAATATTCGTGCCCTCATGAAAATCGGCTCATTTTTCTATTCTACATCTTTACGAAGCCAAATGTTAATAACGCATGACAAAATAAGCTTGTTACATTGTTTAAGAGGAACAAATACATCCTCACGCTCTGGAAATTACAATCTAGTATGCGTGCTTAAGCTATTATTGTTCGCCTCATTTGGTATTCTGTTCTTAATTTAATAAGATTGCAGCAAGCTGTTTTTTATTTATTTTATTTTGTTTTGTTTATCCAGCTCTGCTTTTTCGCTTGGTAGGTTTTTTAACCGACATGATTCTGCAAAATGTGCACTTTGACGTTAAATTATGCGCTTAAAATTTTCCAGTCTAAATTTGTTTTATTAATGGTTCAAACGAACTGCAGTATGCCTTGATTTGCAGTACTGCGTTTTTGCTCAGAAAGATCTGTAACCGGGAAGGCGAGGGGGAGGGGGAGTAAAATACGGGCACATTTTTGTCTAGCGTCGATGGATAGGTAGGTCTGGGTCTTTAAAACTGGCACCCGGAAGAGTTCATGGAACGAAGGAAGGATTGCCTGCCTTAGCCTCCGGGTTCTGTCCTGTTTGAAAGGTGAAACACGTGCGTAACATTTTACAGCGATTGTACTCACAACTGGCGAGACAAACCCTGCATGAAAGTGAGACCTTCACTATAGACAAGTCTCTTCGTTGTTCTCTCTCTCTCTCTCTCTCTCTCTCTCTCTCTCTTTCTGTTTCTCTCTCTCTCTCTTTCCATATAGATGGAAAGATGGGTAGATCGGTAGGTGGATATTTAGGCAGGCAGTGAAGTAGGAAAGTTAATTAAATAGGTAAGTGGTTTGGCTGCTTATTGGGTAGATAAACAGAAAAGATAGGTACATA
>JBCEWB010123930.1:0-11425 GCA_039654565.1 Peronia peronii | reverse complement strand
TTTTTGTTTTTTTTTTTGTGTGTTTTTGTTTTTTTGTTTGTGTTTTTGTGTGTTTGTTTGTGTGTGTGTGTGCGCGCGCACACAACTATGCTTTATTCATTGTTTAACCACTCAGTTTGCCTCATAGGACTAACAAAATTAATTCTTCTCGACGTTTTACCGGCACGGTGTCATGTGATTTACGTATGATGTATTTTAAGTCGGAATTTTGCAAGACGTTGGATAAATCTGCAGTAGGAATGCACAAATGAAGCAGATTTCAGGTGTGCGTCACCATACTGTTTTCTAAATTGCCATATAGATATTTGTCGTGCATTGATACCCAAGGACAGTTGATTCTATGACTGATGCTGTGAGGCTCATGCAATTGC
This sequence comes from Peronia peronii, assembly GCA_039654565.1. Classification (NCBI taxonomy): domain Eukaryota; kingdom Metazoa; phylum Mollusca; class Gastropoda; order Systellommatophora; family Onchidiidae; genus Peronia; species Peronia peronii. The sequence continues at coordinate 11,054 of JBCEWB010123930.1, read as the reverse complement.
TGCTGCAGCATTTATGAGAAATCCCGTCATCGATCTGCTAGTAAACAGCACATGTCATTTAAATGGTGACAGTGCTTGGTGCTGTCATGCAGTAACACAGCATTTGCAGATGTTTCCAGCTTTAGCAACAGTCTGCTTTTTTCTCTTGCTCTTCGTGTGGCTGTGATTTGGTCATAGACACAATACTATTATCGTAATAGTTCCGACACTGATCCGGCTTCTATGTTTCAGGCAAGATAAAAAACAACAGGAACATCGGTCTCCATGAATAATTCAAACAAACGATCTCGGGACCACCTATTTCAAAATTGTTGTCAGAATTGGCGATAAAATATCGAGGTTTATATTGATCTCTATAATATTACCTTTAAAAAGGAGAAATGTTTGCGGCGTAATCACCGCTTGCACCAAAGTATACCTCTGAGTTAAATTGGAAGGTGTATAGCTGAGTACAGCCATATGTTGTCTTCCAACCCTCGACATCTATCTCGTAATATGAGCCTATACAACATCATAGCCGTGTGGCTAACGCTGGTACCGGTTCTATAGATGCAGAGCGGGTTATGGAATAGCAACGCTGGCTTGCGCAGGCAAATCGAAGCACAGAGACAACTATCGATCTGGGACACGCTGCGCTGCCAACCTATTCTAGTCCTGTCTTTTATTTTTGTCTCCATCTAAATCCAGATGCAAGAGAAGCTCACGTGTAACAGTGGCCTATGTTTGGTTCATCTGGCCATCTTTGATCTGCTTGTTGTTGGCTGTTTCAGTCCATATCTTGAAATCCATGTCTTTAGACCCTGAGAGGAAAGTGTTAGACTGAGGCCGTGGCGAGGGTGGATGGTGCAGAGGTTGGGAAAGATGAACTGAAAGAGCCATCAGGCATCAGGAAATCGAGGGGAAAAAAAAAAGGATTGATATCGTAATGAAGATGACGGCCACAAATAGTTTACTTATTGGGATTTGTGTTACAAATTCAGTGCACACTATGTTCCATTGTCCCTGGAGTGTCAGCTGATGGGCTCTCTAGATTAGGGGTTTCCAACCTGTGATGTCAAGAGTCAAGAAGACTTGACAGGGGGATATCATTTGCCTCGCTAGAAGTGGCTTGGGATATTAAAAAATTAATTTCAACTCATCAATTACATTTTTTATGCTCTTACATATTTTGTTGTTGTTGTTTGTTTGTTTGTCTGTTTGTTTGTTTGTTTTTTGTTGTTGTTGTTTGTCCAGTGAAATGAAAACAAACAAACACAAAACGTGTGTTGCAGCGGTTCAGTGTCATTTAATGACATTGGATGTGTCTGTATGCCTGCTTCTGAGCGTATGTGCCAGTGTGAATGTGTCTGTGTGTCTGCAAATGCACGTGCAATAGTAGGTCAGCGTGTTCCTCCATTTCCACAGGAACTGAGCGCCAGTGTTTATTGTCGGTGCGTTATCTCTGTAACGTGTGAGATTATGCAAATGTTTGCCCTCCCCTGCTTCCCTCCTGCCCCCCCCCCCTCACACACACATTCACACACACCAGGCCATAATTTCTAGCACAGTTTGACGTGATATGATTTGGGTCTGATGCATGAGATGGGAACTGCTATAGGCTGGGGTCCTGAGAGAGAGCAAGAGAGAGAGAGAGAAAGAGAGAGCGGCAGAGAATGACAGAGGATTGAACACAAGAAAAAAAAAGGAACAGAGAGAGAGAGAGAGAGTGAGCGGAAATGAGGGAAAGTGAGGGAAAGACTGGAACAGAGAGAGAGAGAGAGAGAGAAAGATGTTTGAAAAAGAGACAGACAGAAAAGGAAAGAGAAAGTGGGAGAAACAGGAAGAGAGAGTGGGAAGGGAATTAAAGAGAGAGAGACAGACAGACAGACAAAGAAAGCGGGAAAGAAGGAGAACAGAGAAAAAGATAGAAAATTGTTGTGCATGGCGCTCTCAACCAGCTTTCTCTTTGTTTCCAATGTGAGTGGTCTGATCACGAGAGAGAGAGGGCCGGAGAGGAGAGAGAAACCATCGAGGAGGGAGGGGATGGGGGGAGGGGGGTGGGGAGCGCAGGAGGGGTGGCTTGACATACACTGAGAAAGGGGGGAGGGGAGGAGTGGTGGATCTCCAGGGACAGGACATTTCACGGGACCGGTTGGCGCTTCATCGAACGCTATGCTCATCACTAGGTAATCCTTCCTTCCTGGTAGTCCGGGGTTAAACGCTGGATACATAGCACTACGGCAAGAGAGAAAGAGAGAGGGAGAGAAAGGTGGGCGGGAGGAGAGAAAGAAAGAAAGAGAGAGACAGAAGAAGAGAGAGCTCGTCGAAATGCTACTTAGGGGGAGATTAGACAAAGGAGAAAGAGAGAGAGAGAGCACGAAAAGAGTATGTCTGTAGAGGTATAAGAGAAAGAAAATTAATGTTGAATGAGGAAGTGATTGAGTGAGTGCGTGCCTGGATGGATGGGTGAATGAGTGAATGGGTGAGTGAGTGAGTGAATGGGTGAGTGAGTGAGTGAGTGAGTGAGTGAGTGAGTGAGTGGAAGGGTAGGTAGATAAGTGAGTGAGTGAGTGAATGAGTGAGTGAGTGAGTGAGTGATTGAATGAGTGGAAGGGTAGGTGGATAAGTGAGTGAGTGAGTGAGTAGTGAGTGAGTGAGTGAGTGAGTGAGTGAGTGAGTGAGTGAGTGAGTGAGTGAGTGAGTGGAAAGGTGGGTGGATAAGTGAGTGAGTGAGTGAGTGAATGAGTGATAAAATAAGTGAATCAGTGAGGAAATGTGCGAGTGAGTGCGGTCAGTTAGTGAGTTAATTGGTAAATGAATGTGTGGATGAATATTTGATGAATGATCGCCGGAGTGGGCGAATGAATAAGTGAGTGAGTGAAAGAGTTACCAGTCACATTTGCTGGAAACCAGATGTTAGGGCGAAAATGATGACAGACGCGAAGAGCAGTGGCCAGGAAATATCGACTCGCCATACGAGAGAGGGTAACGTTGAAGGAGGAAACACGGAGGTCTGGACCTTCAAATGTTACCAAAACACCTGAGTCTTATGTCCGACCGAACTCTGTCCGTCACCAGCTGATGCTAATGATGCCCGAAGGGAAGTAGAGGAGGGAGATAGATGGAATGCGGAAAAAAAAAGTTGCGAAGGCGTAGATAATTGGGCAGAAAGCAAAGGGTTAAAATATTATTTTGCATTGAACGTCTGTGGGGGATTATTTGATAATAACTTAACTCGCTTGTTCTTTTACAACTTTCTTTCTTTTTTTCTTCCTCTACCCGGGCCGTAATTATGCATTTTTAAATATTTTTTTTAACAAACAGTAGCGTCCTGCTGCCAATTCTGGCAAGTATATCGGTGGAAACAGTGGTTTGTTGTTGTTGTTGTTGTTGTTTAATCGCTGTGACCGCAGAACAATAAGACTACGACGGGCGTTCGCATCACCTGATGTTCGCATCACGTCAAATTGCACCAATGTGAACCAAAATTGACTGATGTTATTAGCTTTCCCTCGAGAAAGAATCACCCAATTTTGGTTCGAACTGGTGCAATCGGACATGATGCGGACATTTGGTGACACGAACACCCTTCCTAACGCACTGACCCTCCCGTGACATAAGTATTATTGGGAGCGGAAACGGATGGCTGAGGACAATAATAAGATTGACATGTTCAGATTTTAGGTCTGTCTTGGCAAAAACTTATTACTCGTTCACACAATCATCCAAATCTTCTCCGTCATTTTCTTGCCACCATCCATATCTTTCTATCCTTCCATTCAGGCACTTTTATCTCTGGTTCCTCACAGAATCCCCTCGGGTGGCCGATGTCAGGGGTTGCACTAAAAAATCATTGGGCTTTATCTGTCCCTGCAAAGAGGCCTGCAAAGTGAATAGTGGCATAAACCAACTTAAATGACTGTCTCCATATCACCGCCCGACGGGTACGGACATACATTGAAGATGGAGGCCTCATCATCGACAATCAACGTCTCAATTCCTGTACAATTTGATGAATTACATCGCTTCCTTTTCTTTAGACTTCTCCCCACAGCTAATCCATTTAAACTCCTTTCACATTTCACTCTGGGAAAAAAAACAACTGTTTCTTGAAAGTAGTTAAAATCACGATAGATATATTGGATCTCTAGCAATCTGACATTTTATGTGACTTCCTATAACGATCAGAGGATACCGGAGATCTCACCGTGTCATTAAAAGCCTTGCTCAAGGAAGTCTCTGATTACTGTTCCTGTCTCAATCATTTCGCTGTCCGTTCCTTTTCCGATTTTTCTTCCTCGTCCGCAGGCTGTGAATGAATAGAATATCGAGGCGACGACTTGGAAGAGAACGTGGAGGTGTGGGTGGAGCCGCACGGGCAGGGAGGGGGGAAGGCGTAAGGAGGGGAGGACGATTAGACAGTAAGTTTTTGGGGTCAGAATTGACATCACAATTTGTTTAAAGAGCCTCACGTGTCATCGTTTGATCGCCGGGTTATGGAATTAGGTCAGACACCCGACATTCCTAATGCCCCCCCCCTCCTTCTCTCCCCGCCCCTGTGCCCCTTCCCCCACATCCCATCGACCCCGATCTGGTTCCTCCTCCGCCCAGTTCCTCACTTCCTAACGTTTCACCCCCTCCCTCCCCCCCCCCCCCCCAAAGCCTGCGACCTAATAATCACTCTGTGACCCCTATGACTCACTGGCCTTAGTTTACTCTTTTCTATTCTTTGTTCTCTGTCTCTCTCTCTCTCTCTCTGTCTGTCTCTCTCTCTCTTTCTCTCTCTTCCTGTACTTGTTTGACTCTTCCACCTCTGCCCCTCTGATTATCTTTCCGTATATATTTATTATAATTATGTATTTACAAACACAGTCATATTATGATTACTGACATTCACGCTTGCTTTAATATTGTCTTTGATGTTTGTGATTCTTTCTCTCTCTCTCTCTCTCTCTTTCTCTCTCTCTCTCTTATATGTCTGTCAGGTGGTCTGTCTGCATATGTCTGTCAGTTTGTCTCTTTCTCTCCCCTTCAGCTTGCTGTTTCTTAATATACATGGCGAGCTCACACACATGCTTTCATTTGTTGCATCATACATATCCATACCTCACCTCTCTCTCTCTCTCTCTCTGCCCCTCCCCCCCCCCCTTCCAGTCACTGCCATCCTCTCCATCGACCAGTCTCCTTCACGACATCTATCGTTATCGTAATCTCTTTTTTTCCAGTCCTCCTATGTTCAATCTCTTTTAACACTTCCACATTTCATACCCTCTTTGCATCAACTCTCAAACATTAAAAGAAAACAAAAACAAAAAAACAAAAAAAAAGAAAAAGAAAAGAAATTACTCTTTATCAAATTATCGAGTTTGTGTGTGTGTGTATGTATGTGTGTGTGTGTGTGTGTGTGTGTGTGTTTCTCATCTCATAGGGCTTCCCTCCTCCTCTCTCCGCCCTCTCCCACCTCCTCGTTCCATAACATCTTTTCTCCAACCATCTTATTCCTTCCAGGCATTTTCTTCTTCATTTCCTCGACATGAATGTCTTTTCTCTCGCCCCATTCCTGTAATTTTGCATCTCCCATCACGTTGAGCTTCTTTGAGCCTGATCTTCAACATCCTCCTAAGTCTCTCATTTTGCTAGGCCGGCCGGCCGGTGAGCTGGGAGATGATGCGGTTTGGTGCGAAACGACCACCACCACCACCAGCCTGCGCCATCTGATGAAAGACTTGGAATTAAGATCAATAGAGCAGGCTCGTGGCACCAGCACTCGCTCACTTCAAGCCTGCATACTTGATGTTACAAAGTTTTAGAGTCTTGTACAGCCGTTTCCACCGAGCCCCAGGCCGAGGGGAAGAGTTAACGAAATGTCGGGGAAGGGAATTAGGTTTAGCTAAACAAATCAGTCACAAAATTGCACGGGTTTACCTAGATTGGGGCGGTAGTTTCTTAAGAGTCTGGACATGTTACATGGTTCATGTTTTTCCAAGAGTGTGCGGATTTGCCCGATCTTCCGTTGAATTCACTTCTGCCATTTGCAGATGTTGATAGAGCAGAACCGCCCTTTCCTTCCCTTCTCTTTCATGTTTTAATTTTATTTTTTAACAACAACAAAAACAGAGAAGGAGGGGAGGGGGGGGGGGGGGGAGGGAAGAGAAATAGGTCTGTGACTGTGGACATCTGTGGCCCAGATGGAGATTCCTTTGCCACACCAGCCACATGTGGGCATCAGAATTTGTTGCTTTTTGGATCTTTGCTTTTTCTGTTACCTCTTGAATGCACTTTGTTGTTGATGGAACTTTTTGGTCTACACCAGATGTTCCCTAATTGTGTGTCATTTTTGTTGTGACTGTTTTCTTTTGCCCTATTTTTTTTCATTGTGTTGAATTGGAATTTATTCATTCACTAACTTGTCTATTTGTTTCACTCACTCACCCACACACCCACTCATTCATACACATATCCACCCATTCATTCATTCGCACTCACTCACTCACTCACTTACACACCGACTCATTCACTCACACACCCATCTACTCGTTCACTCACTCACTCACTCACTCACTCAATCAATCATTCATTCACAAGCTTTTTTTTCCGTCGCTTCTAGAATTTTGAAAGGTTTTGTTTCTTGGACGAAGGTAGGATGAATCATTCCGCCATATCCCGCATTGCATATTAGGGTCAACTATTCACTTGTGGTACAAGGAGAAAAAGAAAACAAAAATAATTAAAAAGAAAAAGGAAAAAGAGAAAAGAGAAAGAAAGAAAAGGGAAGAGAGGAAGAAAAAAGAAGAGAACAAGAAAGAAAGGAAGACAGAAAAAAAAGAAAGGAAGACATACAGAAAGAGAAAAAGAAAGAAAGAAAGAAAGAGTAAAGAAACAAAAACAGATGAAGATTATGATTTGTCTTTATAGACAGCGGTGGATAGGGCCTCTCCTTAAAATCATGTCTATAGCGCAGTGCCCTATCGACAGAATCAGCTACCAGAATAACGCAGAAGGTGTCAAAGTCACGAACGGTGTATGCAAGAATTTAGATTTTTGAACAGATTACAAGGATTCAGACCCCGGCTATCGAATGTGAAGGAATGAGATCGTCCTGGGACTCGTTTTTGAACGACGAGATCGTGGCACAAAAAGGATGCGATCCTGCGTAATCTTGATGATAGCATTGATCCCCAGGATTCCTCATCGTTTGTCTGGGTCGGATACGTCAGTGTCTGGCTCTCCGGTCCAGAGAGCTACAGATTCAGAGGTCATCACCGTTCTAGTGCTGTAAGATGAGACAGAAAGGGAGATGTTATGGCCTGGGTTATCGAAACCAGTAGAACGACGAGAACTAAGTGATGGCCCCAGAGAGGACAGATCTTAGTCAATCGCGATAGCGTTTGAGTCTGCCTTGCTCTGATCCTACCAGTAGAGAACCCATTTTTTTATTAAAACAATATAGGTCAAACAGATATTGCCCTGCGACTTAAAGTGTATGGCAAGCGTGCGCACCTCGATGTTGGTATTTTCATCCTATTTTGGATGATTGAACTGAAGGTTATTCAAAGAAAACGTGTTTGGTGTTTTGAACGCGTCGTTCTGTCGAACGTACAATTAGGATCAAACACTCTCGCGAGTTTACTCTTCAATTGTTATCGCCGTTTTAAGATAACGTCAAATATAGTAAGCTTTTTTCGGATTTATGTAAATAGAAACACTGATCTTCATGCAGCATTTGGCGTTGTATGCCAAATTTCATATGGAGACATTCAGTAGTTCTCGAGTCCATAAGCCTTTTATCGGTTTTATTGCAGATTTATAGTATAGATCCGTGATATTTTTGTCACTGTGCTGTGAAGTATGAATGTATCTTGCATGTATATTGTACCTTATAAACTTTGAACGGAATTTCTTTTATGGACAATTATCGTGTAACTTATCTTATGTTGTCTTATCTTAGATAGAAAGGATTAGAGGGAGATAGAGGTGAAGAGAGAAGAAAGTAGGAGGAGAAGTAAGCAAAGATGGAAAGAGGTCAATGAAGAAGAGTGGCGGAGATGTAAGACAGCATGAAAGGGATGGGGTGAGAGAGAAAGAAGAGCTGAGAAAAGCAAATGGGAAAGAGCAAGAGAGAAAGAGTTGGGAGAGGAAAAGAGAAGAAAACAAGACGGGACGATAGCTTGAGAGGCAGGAAGGAGATGAGAAGAAAGAGTGAAAAGTAAATCGTTGTCCAGCACTCAGGAGAATTCTGAGGCACCGATAGAACAAAGACCATGAGCCGATTCTCCTCAGGAAGACCCAAGTGTTACGGGTCCTGGCGGAGATTTGCGTGCCTGTGACCTGTAATTACGGGAACCGAGGGCATCTCGTGCTCCGCTCTGGCAGCCATCTTTCCTCACCGCCATGTTTTGATCAATGACTACCATGTGGGCTAATGGCGAACGGATGAGGGCAGCAGGGAAGATAGTCTGACGTCTGCTTGTAGCTCGTCTGGCTCAGAGACATTTATGTGAACTCATAGGTGAATTGCTTGTTTGAATTATCCTTTTTTCAGTCAGCGAAATTACTTTGTTAAACACATAAGCAAACAGTGTAAAGATAGAAAAGGCACTGTAAACAAGGGGGATAAAGCATTTCCGCTCTTTTCATTTGAAGTAATGTTTCACATTTCATTATGTAATGAGCATATTCTGTTCATACCATGCTAATTCTGCCCCACATCCTCTGGTTTGTTTGGGAAATAAAAAATAGAAAAGGTATGTCAAATAAAAAGAGGAAACATGATTTCCTCCCTCTCCTCCCTCCTCTCGCCCCTCCCGCCCCCCATCTTTTCGGTGCTTGCTTGTTTTTCTTCACATGCATTGTTAACCTTATGTAATTTGGCCGACAAAGAGACTGGATCATCTTACGTAATCAGACTGCCCCAAAGAGGTTCATGTGAAGACAATGAATGGATCGTTTGAAGTGAGTACCGTTTCTCAAACAAAGCGGGCCAATAGTAGGAATTAGTCAGTTACCTAGGCGTAAACAAAGCTTGTTGTGGAACACTAGATCTAATAACTTTGCTGTATTCGTTACAATCGCTGTTGCGATTATGTTCGATTACTTTATAGTCGATGATCTTATTTATAATAACATATTTTTTTATTCGTTTTGTGTTGTGGAAGTCAGGAATGTTTTTGATATGTCTCATCATATCCTATGTGACCGCCTACTTCCATTGTACTACGAGCGAAAAACCAGTTGCACTTTTTACGTCTCAAAACAGCATTCGGTTACAAACATTTGAGACGCGACACGATGAAATCAGACGCTCGTCAGACTGACATGACAGGAGAAATCACGTGTTTTTCAGCAGTCAATGAATTTTTAACGCCATTTTGTTTTCTTCACAGAACCCTTCCATATCAATCTAAAAATGCATTTCAGAGTTAAATCTGCTGAAACAGGTTGAGTAAAAGCCCCAAAATTGTAATTTAGTGGCATGGCTTAATAAGGATTAATAAGAATTAACAAAAGTAATTGGCCGTTTTCTCACTAAATTCAGCTGTAATAACAGGTCACCCCGTCGTCTTGAATTGCCAATATGTCGACTTCTACTTAAGGTAAAACAATTTTTTTCCACACACATTAAGGGAAATGAATAAGCCTCACAGGGATACCAATACCTCTATATACTCAAAATTTGACGAGAGCCTGCTTTCGTCGTGTCGCATCTCATATCATATGTCAAGGTTGCGTTGAAATTTACGTATTTGAATTCGCGATGAAATAAAATGAAAAACAAAAAGTGAAAAAAAAATTATTCTAGTTCCAGTGGTGTAGTGTGTGTGTGTGTGCTGAGACACAGAAAACATCAAATATAATATTGTTTACAATTAGTACGTTGCAAAATTTCTGGTATGAAGAGGTAGACTTTTTCTCTGTTCAGCTTTCCTGATGTTTGAATCTAACTTTCGGACACTCAGCCTCGCCTCGGAAGAGATCAGTCAACACCCTGTTTACATTTCATCTTCTCTTCTCTGTGGTGGCGGAGTCAGTGACATAGATCTGTGTCAAAATATCTGCATGCGCATGAGCAGGAATGTGGGCGATGTTATCCACCGACTCGCGAGTCCCCGTTTTTCATATACGAACTTAGGATACAGACGCTCCCGGAATTTGCTTTATGCTTATAAATCTTTGCATGCCAACACAAGATACACTCCGGACCAAGAAGCAATTAAAGGAGAACGGGGTAATTTCTTGGTAACTTCACTAATACGTCTGGGGACACCACTCATGATTTACCGGGACTGTGGAGCGGCATAAGATTATGTGATGGTGTATGGAACATAGACTTACTATCACATGACGTCTTTATATAAAATCTGCTTTTGTTATTAACTATTTTTTTTTTCCAATCAAGTGATCAATAGTGGAACACAGGATTTCTGGAAAACCCAACGCGGAAATACGTCAGGCGTTTTTCTACGTCATTAAATCATCAGTACAGCTCATTACAATTATTATTTGGAGAGCATCTAGATTCAATAGGCTATGAGTCTGTCACTCATAGTGCAGAGTCTTAGTCATAAATTTGCTACCCACCGTAACAGAGGCAAGCCAAGAAGTGAGGCAAACTTGCGTTCAAGGTCATTATTCGATGGGATTTCCCGGGATAGAGGTGAATTCTATTGCTGTCCAGATTTTTCGGCCAGAGGATTATTTTGATTCTAGGACACAAAATCTCTTGATTTGGCCAAACCAAGGACAGAGAGATTGGGATGGGACTCAGTCCATCCGAGAGACTGAGGTTTTGAATGTATGTAATAAGATTGAAGAAAAGGGAAGGGGGAGGGGGGGGGAGTGCATAAATCCCTTGAAAAGAAACTTTGTAGCTGAAAAATTAAACACGGAGCCACATATCTAATGTATTTTGAGAAACGGTCTGTAATGAATCATGTTAGTGGATGCGGGGTGTCGCGAATGTGTTGTGAGCGATGTTCAGTTGATCGTACTTGTGTGCTATGTGATGTGCCGCCGCTGAGCTTCGAGAGCGATCTACACGGATCTTGTCGGGTCTCGTGTGTATCACGTGCCCCGGC
>JBCEWB010123919.1:0-11425 GCA_039654565.1 Peronia peronii | reverse complement strand
AAGCAAACCTCTTTTCCTTCCCCCCCCCCCCCCCCCCCCCCCATGCTTGTACTATCTGTCTGGCTAAGGCTGTTGTTCTGAGAGATTAGGGCATGTGGGGAAGGGCTGGCAGGAGGAGGGGGGAGAGGGGATGGCCCTGTTTTTTTTTTTCAAAAAATGTTTGAATGGCAGTCTGAAAGGAGTGAATGATGACGACTTGCTGTGATTGAAAAAGACTGGAGTGGGGGACACGAAATAAGTTATAGATAATGTGTGTTGAAAAAAATACGAGTAGTTTGATAGGTGCTTGAGTAGGTAGGTAAGTACATATATGATGGTTGGTAGATGATGGTACTTTTTAGGCCAGAAGATGGTTCATGGGTTATGTACATTGGAGGTGGAAAGGCTTGTTGGTTGAGGAGGAGAGAGAGAAGAGAGAAGGGCAAAATGAAGTTGTGAATGATTCAGTGACCATGAAGTGATAAGAAAGCAGATCATGTTTTGTGAAGCAGGGGAGTGGAGTTTTCAGGTCAACCACAGTGTAGGAAGGACGAGAGTTCACAGAGATTATAGAACAATGTACATTTGTGTGGCTGACAAGTGAAACAAAGAGGAAATGAAACGAGCTTTTTCAAGTACGGCCTATGATACAGTTTGCCAGATCTTTCATGTTTCAGCAAACCCTCTGATAGTCTTACCTGCTTCTCTCCCATGTGTGTGAACAGGCATTTGTTGCTGCCCCTGATAAAAGTGACAATTCATTTGTTATGTCCCTTTGTTTATCCCCTCGTTATTGGAAAGAATCTGCTGTTTGGAAAGATGAAAGAGGAGCTACTTTATGATACTTATTGTTTATGTTGTGGCTTGCCAGTGTTTGACAATGGTAGGGAAAGAGACTAGTCCTGTCCTGCCCAGGCACAGCATCACATTTGATATTTTGCCTGAGCCAGAAACCATTTCACTTGCGAAGTTGAGTCCCAAAGACTATGTATACGTATGTATGTGTTTGTCCTTGGCCAGGCTATTTTATCCCCCTTTTTTTGTGTTCCTCTCCCTTCCTCTTCCCCCCTCCCTCACCTTTCTCCGTAGTGGTGCCAGTATTTTGTTTTGGTTTTTTGTATGTGTGTGGGTGATGTTGTAGTCAACATAGCATGCAAAACATTTCGATGAATTAGTTTGATAGAAAATGGAATTCAAGGTGGCAGCAGTGTTGATGTTGACAAAGAAAATCTAGATCTATCTTAGAAATATTTCAGACAAAATGTCAGATTTTGGCATTATAGCTTTTGACATAAAATATTCTGAATCAACTCATTGATTGCCACGGATATGTAGAAACAAAATATGTCAAGAAAGTAAAGTGAAAAGAAAAACAGAAAAAAAGCCATGCTTACTTTGAGGATTTGAAAACTCATAGATCTGGATCTTGTACTAATAATGAAAAGTTTATTGTGTGCACACTGGTGAAATTTGATGTCAGTTTTCAGTGCATTTCCAACAGTTCAGTTTTGTGTTTCCCACTTTGCACTAACAGAACAGAGGAAATCTTTGAATGTGTATCGCAATGTACTGACCCTGTGTAAATTTGACCACAGTTTTACACTGCAGACCCTAATGTTCTTGTCGTTGGCTGTTGTCCTGTATTGTCAAACAGTAGCCCTGTTGTCATGGGTGGGACCAACCAAACCTCAAATTGTGCTCAGAGCAATGGAGGCTGGCCATTCTATCACAGCCTTTAATGAACACTGACAGCATGCGTATGTGTGAGGGAGAGGGAGGGCAATATTCTAATGCTTTAGTAAAAGAAAAGCTCAGAAAATAATGTGAATTTTGATTCTATTCAGCCTGTGAAAGATAAGGTTTTGTGTGCCTTCTGGTCTGCATAGCTAGAAGAAAGAACTATTTTATGTGGCTGCCATTGACTGTCGCTAAGTTGTGTGTCAATTAATGTCATGAGTTAGCATGCTCTGCCATGCACTCAACTAATTTAAAAGTGATCTATGTTTTAACCAAAGATCCCTGCATGTTCCAGGTGGTGAGAGAAAGCTGTGGTACCGCTACAGCGACAACATCGGCTCCAGAAATCCCTGGGTGAACAAACTGTTTGCTGAGTTCCGGGAGGAAGCCATCAAGTTGAGGAAAGTCTGTGAGACCTGCCCTATGCCCTCCTCCTCCTCAGCCCCCTCCCTGCTGGCAGCTCAAGGCTCTCTCTCTCCACCTGGGCCTAAGAAATCTCTGTCCCCATCAACTAGTCACTCTGTCAATACTAGTCCAGGTAACAGCCGCCATACCATACAATACATGGTCTGTCTCACTTTTGTCTGGCCATCACTCTGTGGTGCCCTGCTGCATAGTGTTCATCATTATGTATCAGTCTTCATTACTGGAATGTCTTACAAGACCACTATGATTGCCAATGGTTACAAATAGTTTAGACTGAAACAAAAAAAGCAAGAAAAAAGAAAAAGAAAAAAAAAGACACCCACATGTAAACAGAAGATGACTAACAATGGATGTCCAGTTTTTCCATGTTGTTTAGGTCAGGGTGCAAAAAAATGTGCCTATGGTCCAGTTGTGTCATTCCAGTTATCCTCAAGTCAGGAGAAATATTGCCAAAGTTTTCATCATGATCAAATGGTGCCCGACTGCAGAACTTGGCCAGTCTTGCTCCTCTGTCCTCAGTGTGGCTATCATTAGATTTGTCTAGAGTACCTTATAACTTCAAATTCATCTCGTCATCAAATTCCACAGTCAGTATCAAACCACGGGTCTATAGTCAACAAGGGCAGTTGACATTTCAAAACTTCCTGTCTCACTAAGATTATTTTCACCAGTTACTTCCCTTGTTCCATATTTGCTGTGTAGTTTCATTGGGTTATTTCTCTGATTCTGACTAACTTGGTGAAAAATGTTCATTTTAGTGCCAGTTTCTATCACAAGGTTTATCGCTATGAATAAATATTATGGATGTGCTTGTGCATAGTATCAGGTAATTATGTCTGGCTTTGTGATACCTTGTCAAAACATGTAGTAACATATCGTCCCTGTAAGTCGCTAAACGCCTCAGTCCAGAAAATTGGTTCATGACATCTTTGGTTTTATTAAAATAGAATGGGTTTCCCCCACCTCCTCTATAAATGACAGATCCATGGAACCAATGAAAGTTTCACTTTTTGTCATGTGATCTAAACATGCGATTCATGATTTCACTTCGATTTATTAAGTTCTTTGTCTCTCGTGTAAAATTCGCCTCTGCAGACTTACGCGTTTAGAGACTTATAGGGACGATATGTATGGCAAGGAATATCGTCAGAATTTGTGGATTTGTGGGCCCTGCTTGTCACAGCTGAAGTCAATAGTCAGGTCACAGAACATGGAGCTTTGGTTTGTTTCATATTTGTTGTATTGGTTTTGTTTGTGGCATCACATCGGACTTCTCATACCTCTCGTTGATGAAAGATGCTGTCGCAAACCACATAATTGACTTCCTGCCTTGATTACAGTTCACGGAGGGAATCCCAGTGCCAGAAATGCTGCAGGCTCAAGATCTGCTCAGGGTTCTCCACTGCACCAGAACCAAACTCCTCGGTCCACTCGGCTGCTGGAGAGCTGTATGGTGCTGAAGGTGAGGGCACAGAGTAACTTTGAGTCCCATGACAGGCCTAGACTGATGTTGGCCCCAATCCTAAGGTCCCTGTGTCTGAGCAAGAATATTGTGCAAGAAATGATTAACATGCATATCTTTGTTTGTGTTGGGGTTTAATGGCACATCAGTGCGATCCTGGCTTTATGGTGCCAAAATCAAGGGGGGGCTTTCACTGCTTCAGGAAGGAGCAGAGAACCTACTTATATAACCCGTGCCCTTGTGGGGGAACGTATATGTTCAAGAGAGATAATAAAAAGATGTCAATTTGCATATCTAGCAGTGGACTTTTCGAAAAACCAGCTGATCATAGATTGGTTTTAGCTATAAGACTTAGAGCAAAATGCTAACCAAATCAGCAGATCACAGATTTGTTGATAATCATTGCTATTGCTGGGAAGGGGTGGAAAGGCAGGGGTAGGGAGGAGGAGGGTGGAGTTAAGGGGATTTAAATGGCGTAGATCCTTTTGGCAAATGCCTATGTTAATTTAGTGTATTGTCTAATGTGTATGTTACAAGGCTGATATTCAAAGTGATAGACGGATGAATGGACAGAGGAAATCAACTGTTAATAATACGTTACGTTAATAATAATACCAGTGTCTGAATAATGCAGACAATTGACAGTTCCCTGTGGGGAATGGACCTTTTTAACATCATAACTGCCAAGCAAATTCTCACTGTTGCCATCATTGCCAGCACCTAGAGGAGGGGTCTGAGACCCAGTGTGCTGTCTTGCCCAGATGTTCTGTGTTGCTGATGTTGTGGTGTCTGGGCTCAGCTGTGAAGAACCACAAAGTTGTTATGTTTGTCCTCAGATTGAGGACATGACTGTCTACATGGTGTCCATGCCAGGAAAGAAGAGGACAGGTCCCAACAAGCTTCTGTGCTCAGACAAACGCCAGCTCCATCTGCCTCCAGAAATGTCCATCATCCACGTGGAGTTCACGGATTACTTCTTTCCAGAGGGCTTGGAGTATCCAGGTAAGTCCGACTGTGTTGAATATTTTAACTATAGGATTGAAATTTTTTTTTTTTGGAGGAGTTAGACTGGTCATGTGAGCAGACTGTGACATGATCCCTTGGTCCTGGTGCATAATATGGATTAGGAGCATTCTCTTGGTTGCAGATCTAGATCTATATTTTAATCTCCTAGATCTGGCATAATGTGAAGTGTAAATCTGGAACATAGAGGTGACAATCTAGAATGTGGACAAAATCTTGATTGAGTATTTATTTTTATCAACCCTAAGCCTGGAAAAGAATCTGTCAAACACAGGTGTCCTGTCCAGAATACACCATTTTTAGAATTGATGTGATTTGTATTTATTCTAGTTATGTGAAAATTTTGGACTGACCAATTCAATCATGGCCACTCTGTCCTTTCTGGAGTAGTCTGTCTACATAGCAGAAATATTCAGCCTGTCTGTAACTTCTTTTTCTGATTGCACAACGAGCAAAAGTTTTTGGAGGAGTTAACGAAGCAGCCCATCTTCTCAAACTTGCCTCTGAACACATGCAGGGCATGCAGGCTGTAGTTGTGCTCTAGTGACAGAAACCCAGTGAAACAAAATGGTTTCTGCTGTCAGTGGACATCAGTCATTTGAAGCTTTACAAACAAGGCACAGTCCTGGCCAGTGGCTGTTAGGTTATTTATGCTGCTTCCTCTGTATGCTAGGAGATCTCATGGCCTGTTTGCTTTACATGCTTAGCAGGAGGAGAAATGGACTGAAGAAGATGGAATTAAATCCTCAGTCTTTGTGAATACAATATCATGTTGAAAGAATCCCATTGAAATGTTTTGTTGTTGTTTTGCCAGTCTATAACAGCACAGAGTGAGACCTACGTTAGCCTCCAACTTTTTGATTTAAAGGGATGTGCAATGAGGGATACAAAAGACTGGGTATTCTGGCTCACCTCATTTCAAAGCACTGCATTGTGAGGCTGACACTATCCAGTTGATAGGGATGGTGTACTGGGAAATGGGTTGTGTCTCTATGAGGTTAGAAAGATGAGGGATAAGGATGATAACATCCAGAGGTGGATGGCAAGAATATCAGAATGAAAAACTGGGGGAGAGTGAGTGAGTAGAAAGTCTGTGTCCACTGGATAATGATGTGGGTAGTGGTCACACCATTTGGACTTGGGATCAAAAGTTCTGGATTGAATTCTGATTTGTCCTTGAGAAAGACAATTTACAGACATTTCCTAATCTGACCCAGTTAAAATGCAGTGAATGTTTGTTGAGCTTTGATGAGAGAGACTATTATGCAGCCACCTTGGATGTTTCACAGGAAGCTGAGAATATATGTGAGGGACTCCATATGGTTAGTCTGGTACATGTATTCATAAATTGTGCAGTGCTTACAGCCTGTCCTGTGCAGGAATAATCACAATATGGAATGCTCTCAGTTAGCAGTAGTTTCATTATTATATTTGTTTGTTGACAAGAAAAAGGGACAGACAAAGCTTATGCAACTATAGGTTTGGTACCTGACTATGAGAGGGGATTGACTCTGGAAGTAACAAGGGGACTGAACTGGTCTCTCATGCTACCTTCTGTAGGTATTCCTTTGCAAATGACCTCCACAGCCTAGTCAGATAGTTTGTTGCTTACATTGTCTGCAGCTTTAAACTCTCACTCATAGACTATCAATATTAATATTGTCCTGAAAGTTGGCTGTCCCGGCAGTGTTAAGTTGTACTAGCATTTTGAGGGTCAAACACTTGCGTCTCCTGGACACAACCGGCAATGGTTAGTGCAGTTGTGCATATGAACGATGATTCCTGCACTGAGTCTGTGAACTGGGAGACTGGACTATCAAACTGACAATAAAAGTGACTGCTTTTGC
Source organism: Peronia peronii (assembly GCA_039654565.1). Taxonomy (NCBI): domain Eukaryota; kingdom Metazoa; phylum Mollusca; class Gastropoda; order Systellommatophora; family Onchidiidae; genus Peronia; species Peronia peronii. The sequence goes on along the minus strand of JBCEWB010123919.1, from coordinate 4,951 downwards.
TTGGTCTGTATTAGATGTGAAAAAAGTTACATCCAGATTGAACATTTCTGTATAAAATCACAGAGATCATGTGATGTTATTTAGCAATGCGGTCATCTCTGTCTTTCTCTCACCACTGTCATGTTCAACACCTTTATTCATTCACTGAAAACTGACCATGCAGCCACCACACAGTGCTTGACACACTCATACTCTTGGACATATGGACATCCAGCAAGGCAGGCAATCATTGACAACATGATACATGTACTAAAAGATTCACATGCTTATTATTTGCACAAAAATTCACCAAAACATTGTCTTGTCCTTATTGTTGTCCTTACATAAACAACAAGTGATGAGCCAAGGCCTTCCTGGGCTTCAGAGCTGTCCAGTCATGTCATTGTAAAAGAAATGGGCCAGTAGAATCATGACTGTATTGATTCAATGGAATCACAATGGCATAATTCATCATATGACTGGTGCTACAGATGAGTTTTGTTTCCCGCAGTAACTCCGAAGTGTTTAAAATAGCAAAGGTCATTATCCTTGAGCAGTGATGAATTACTGTCCAAGCTGAAATCAGCAAGATGCAAATGTGTATGTAAATGTTGTAAATATACTGGAAAATTCACAGCTTGTTTGCACAGATAATCTCAGAAATGCTTATACTAGGGTCAGCTGAAGTTTTGGCTTGAGAGCACTCACGTTGCATAAGGTTCCATTGATTAGCAAAGGCTGAATGATCTCACACTGCCAAGGACAGCCAAATCACTAGAACATTCTCTAATCCTAAGTCCTGAATGTGAATGATGCATCACTAATTATGTAGTTATGAGGACAGATAACCTAAATTTGGCCGTAGGCCTCGATCTGCTGCAGCCATTCTCATGTGTCCTCTGCTTTTAGTCAAAAACATCTCATCCAGTTTTCATTCTGCCCGTCTTTCCTATCGGGAGCCAGTCAATGCATTCTATCGACCACACACAGTCCAAGTTGTGAGTAGCACATGGACATTGGTTTCCAAAGAACATTCTGTGTCAAACTGGACAGAGCATCTTGGCACTGTCTCAATATGACACTTGTGCATTTATCAGAACCAAACTCAGAGAGAAGCCAGAGACACCCCTCTCTCTCTCTCTCTCTCTCTCTCTCTCTCGCACTCACACACACAGACACAGTCTGATCGAAGGAAGACCGGGAGAGAGAGAAAGAGAGATTGGGAGAGGTAGAGAACAATAAAATGTGAACGTGTGTGGGGGGGGGGGGGGAGCGGGTAGGTGATTGGTATTGTTCTGGAGGCTGTGGCCTGTCGAACTTACAGGCATGAAAACACGTTCAAGTTCATTTTTAACAAATGGATTTAATAGATAGCAAGAAGCCTGGCATATGTTCTGATAATTCTCATGAACTAAAGGAATTTGATAAATCAGAAAAAAAAAAAAAAAAAAAAATTGGACATCAGATGACATCGTGTTGAAGTCTTCAGAGTTCTATTTGGAAATGAAGTGCCATCTTCCTGAGCAGCAAAACGCTTGTCACTTAAGCTCATGTCCAATCTCATTGAGCTGTAGTGGGGGAGGCCAAAGTCAGTTGGTGAAGTATTAGTCTGAGCCAGTTGGCCATCAGTAAGGCTGAGAGACTGAGACAGGGCTTGGTACTTCCCCCACAAACATTGGTAGCTTGTCTGTATAGCCAGCTCTTGACACCTCAATGTCATGTACTTTAGTCACTCAGGCATTTTGGACAGACAAGCCACTGATCTCCCAATATACAACTTCCCGGAAAGACCTGTTTGTTTGTTTGTTTTAAGAGCCACTTTGATACAGAAGTAGCTTTGTGATATCACAGTGCCAAAGTATAGAAACATGAAGAGATACTTAACACTCACAGAATAGAGTGATGTCATCTCGCTTGAATGTGTGTGTGGTTTTTACTTGATACCATGTAAAGGATGGGCTGTGTGGAATTGTTGTAGCTGAAAGCACGAAATGGCAGTTCGGTGTTCAAAGGTCACGGGGGAGGAGGTTGGACATTTGGAAGAGGGGGAGGGGGATGTGTGTCCTATTGCTCAATAATTAGAAAATGATGCAAACATCTGCATTTGAAAATCTTTATATAAGTTGATGCTGTTCCACGTGTTTGTGGTCTAAGTGCTACATCTCATCCTGTCCTGTCTTTACATCAGCTGTCGGATGAGGGAAGTTTGAGTGAGTACATGTATCGGTTCTAAGTGATCATCGGATTATGATCCTGATGCCCTGTGAGTTCTGTTCAGTTGTTGCCTCTTTGGCCCAAGCAGCCTGCGTCAGCAGCAATTGGACTCTCACAGAATGTAGGACTGTGTGCTCACAAAGCTAACATTGGCCATCTGACAAGGTAATGTAGCCTTTTACCGAGTTGACCATACAGTGGTGAGCCATGCAGTACTTGGAGCTAGTGCAGCTAACAGCCGCTGATGGTGTCAGACCGAGGTTTGAGATGTTCTACCAGAATGGGTGGACTGGCTTCCCCTGACTGGCAGCAAGGGAAGAGATTGCGCCACATGGCGTTGATCCGGCGGTTGACGAGTGCGTAGATGATGGGGTTTGTGGCGGCATGAGACCAGCAGAGATAGAGCACAGCTGTGTATAGAGCTAGAGGCGTCTTCTCCACACAGGGATCTACCACAGAGACGATCATAAACGGGAGATACGTACAGATAAAGTTAGCGATAATCGCCACGATCATTTTGACCAGCTGGGTCTGTCTGGAGCGGCCCCGGAATCTGGTCACGGCTTCCATGACTGAGGTGGCCGTTCGCTGGCGGGACTTGAAGTCCACCCAGTAGATTGCCGGGTAGCAATAGAAGATGGTGATGGACATGGTGGCGATGAAGAAGATGACGACTGCCCCCTGGAAGCCCAGGCCGTCCTGCAGGTTGATGATGGTGCAGTAGCCTCGCTTAGGGTCATAGCCAAACTTGTCCCACACTTCATTTAGTGGCACTAGGAAGAGCAGGAGACAGATCACCCACGGCATGCTCACCAGTAAGAAAAAATACAGCCTGTGGTTGGCATACATGATGGTGTTGTTGGAGACGCGGTGGACGATGACCAAATACTGTGTCAGGCCAATGTCCGTCAATATTATACCCTCACTGGTCAGTGCCACGTAGAGGACATAGCCAAAGGCCCGACAGAAGTGAATGTTGGAGGTCCAATGTCCGGCAAAGCTGTGGCCGGCAATGATGGGCAGGATGACGGCGGAGCTGATAAGGTTGGCCACGCACAGGTTGATGATCATCAGCATGGTCGGTCCGGTCAGGTACAGCTGACCGCGGTAGATGAGCAGGATGGACAGAGCGTTGCCCAGAGTGCCGGCCACTGCCAACACTGTGGAGGCGATGGCGTGAAACAGGCGCAGGTCCGAGCTCAGCTCGCTCTCAGTCCCGTTAAACCGGCACATCCTCTCGGCAGCTCCAACGCCCAGCTGTTCTCAACGCAAAGGGGAGGGGGGGGACGTTCTAGTAGCTGTGGAGGTTTCACTTATTCTTTATCGACACTTCTTTCACGTCTCTGTCACAGCCTGGCTTGTTAGCGTAGATCTCTGTCACATTGCCAAGCTTCCTCGCCTGAAAGAAATACACATAAATACATCATTGATTATTAATAGAGCAGGGCGTTTGACAATTCCGTCTTTCTGTTCAAACTAGAAGGATCAAACATAGTACATCTTCAAATGCTGGAACATCGTAAATTAATTATGCTAGAATAAAAACACACACACACACACACATACATACATCACACACACACATACAAGACCAGACATGGTCGAGGTTGCCTGGAAGAAAATGAGATTCACTAAATTCTGTGCCAAGTCTGGCATGGAGGACTAGGCGAACACAAAGCTGATGTCGCCTACTATTGGAATAGTCATCCGTCCCAGCAGGGAAAACATGCTCTCCCATTGCTCAGCTCTGTCTTACACTTGTTGTTGGTTTGGTTGGCTGCTGTAATGAACTGCTGCATCAACGTGTTGTTCAGTCTGTATTCTTATACATGGAAACAGTCTGAGACTGATCGATAGGATGACAACTCGCTGAGGCGCTGTCCACAGACAGGATATTGTATTGAGACATCAACATGCAGAATGTACTCATTTCTTTCTTTTTATATATATATAAACTGTCTGAAGACATCATCCGTCATGTTGGTAACTTGATAAAGGTTAGTTGTGACAGCCCGGCACTGACAAGATGTCAGCTGTCTGATACCACTGCAAATGTTGAACACGATATCACGCAAAGAACCGATTGTTGGTTTGCCACGCTAGAAAGACGGATGCTCTCTGGGTAAACGGTTCCTCTTTCTGTCGCCAATTTTCTACAGTCTTGCTCGGCATCAACTTTAGTATTTTTTTTTTCTCTTCCTTGTCTCCTCCAAGTGGAAGTCGACTCTCAGGTCTACATCGACCACCGTTAACATCCAGTTCTTCTGTTTGGTCAGTGGTTCTTATTTGAACTCTAGATTCTCTCTCAATATCCCAGCGTTGTTAGACTATTGATAGTCGTCAGTTATTGTTAGGGTCTTGCTAGCCTTTTACCTCCAGGGGATGGTTAGCTCGAGAGTTGTCAGTGATCAGAAACTGAGAAATAAGTATGAGACAGAAACGTCAACTACCTTGAGATCGGGAAGACTGCACAACACAGAAAAAAAAAAAAAATCACCACCCAGCAATATCAGTGACATACGGGGAACCATCGTGAAAAACTACAAACTGAGGTATATGTATGTCATAAAAAAAAAAGTCAAGAGGCCTTTTGCCCTTTCATTACAGATGACATCATGACACCGTTTTACAACATTTGCTCACAGGGGCTCAAATTTAATTCATTTGTAACTTGTGTCCTGTAAAGTTGTTGTTGTTGTTGTTGTTGTTGTTGTTGTTGTTGTTGTTGTTGTTGTTGTTGTTGTTGTTGTTGTTGTTG
>JBCEWB010123897.1:0-11425 GCA_039654565.1 Peronia peronii | reverse complement strand
TCTATCGGTCTGTCTGTCTGTCTGTCTGTCTATCTATCTATCTATCTATCTATCTATCTATCTATCTATCTATCTATTGTCTACTTATCTATCTACATGTATTAACCTGTCCACGTATCTATCTTGGAGAGGCGGAAATAGCTGTGGCAAACTGACCCCTGGCCAGCTTTTGTCTCAAGTGTAGCTCCAGGCTAAGACACAAGAGGGCACTAATTACGGGAGATAAAGGCTGGAGAAGAAAGTGGGAGTGGGGCGACTTCATCCGAGACTTGGCTGTACAAACGTGGGATGCCGTGAGCTACACATTCTTTCCCCTTTCTGTGGAATATCATGAATAATCTGTTTGATAATATTGTGCAGTGTCCCTTCGTAAGATGTCAACTGGTGCCCCACATCTTTCTGGTTGCTTGGAGAGAAAAAAAAAACTACTGTGTTATCAGGAGAAACATGGCATTACAATAGTCGACACTGAAAATCAATGGAGGTATAAACTGTGACTCTCCAACATGGAGACGAAGATAAATGAGAATAAGGAAGAACGAAGGAAAGAAAGATAGAGAAAGCAAGAAAGAAGAGAAGGAAGAAAGTGTAAAAGAAAGAAAGAAAGAAAGAAAGAAAGAAAGAAAGAAAGAAAGGTGCGAGTGTTGAGATAAAAAAAGTCCTAAAAGAATATAGAACCTGCGTTCTACCAGATTGAATACACACATTATTCTTCAGGACTCTTATTTACCTCCCCCTCCCCCCCCCCCTCCTTATACACACATACAATCGATATTGTATATACTGACCGTCTTCTCTCTGTACATGACCAAGTTATGCAAAATTTGCTATCACTATGCCTATTGTAATACATGAAACCAAACAAAGAGCAGAAAAGTAGTAAATATCAGCAGTCTAAGTTAAAATGAAAACAATGCAGAGCCTGAAGGAAACATTCTAACCAGGAAAGTTTGAGCTCCATGCATCTTCATAACAATTCAAAGCCTGACAGATTGTTCGATTGGGACAAAACTAGTCAGAAACCAGAGCCCTTGAGTGCAGCTTAAACCACGCTGGCACATGGACATGATATTGTTGCCTTTAGGCCAGGAGTGTCCAAACTTTGTGAGAAGAGGGCCAGATTTTATAAGATGAAAATTTATGGGGGCCGAACATTCAGCTTGACATTCTCTTTAAATCACAAATACGGTCTGTATAAATGAAAATGAACTATTTTTATGAAATTTTTATTGCAAGTGAAATCCAAGAATAATTTGCCTGCACTAATGTGAAGGATGACACTGAGATCTCGACTGCAGTAAATAGTCCTAATGAAAAAAAAATCCATGTCTGAATTGAGTTAATGCGACGTAGCTGCGGGCCGGATGAAATTTGCACACGGGCCGCATTTGGCCCGCGGGCCGGACTTTGGAAATGCCTGCCTTTAGGCTTTCTTCGCATACTTGGCACCGAGTCCCTCAGATAGCCTTATCAATGTGATATTGTCATCTCAAAATGTCCTCCTCTATTTGATGCTATTCTGTTCGTAGCCTCTCAATTCTAAGAAAGTAGAATTATTTCGGCTTTGAGTGTGTGCTCAGTTTGGTGAGAAGAACTTTTGTGGCTAGAAATTTGGAATTAAGAAATTTTGCCCGGACAGCGCGTCTTCTTCTACTTTTCATCCGATGTTTAACTGCCAAGGGTTTTTAAAGTGTGTATAATATGCATGCGGGAGCTAGATCTGAAATATAAGGAATTCTCTAGGGCTCAACCTAGAATCAAGAGGACTGTTGACTGACCGAAAAAATGCAGGCAGGTTTTAATTTTTGCCATCCCCGGAAGAATTCGAACTTGCGACGCAAGTTTTCGAGGAAGAGCAGACGCCTAATCCCCCAGCCACAGCGCCCCCCGCCCCCCCCCCCCCACCCCCTCTACTTTCCCCTACATGATACTATGGTCTTAAACTGTCCTTAAAAACAGGAGAAAAGGCTATGCTCACATTGGTGAAAAAATCCTTCGTTCCACGAGTCGGAGGATTGGTTTGAGAAATTTATCTTTAAGTCAAAACAATACATTTGTTGTCATTTACAGGTTGAGTAGATTTTTAAGAAGACCCTTGTAAAAATATTATGATGCTTTACCATGTAATTTTTGAGGACGATGTGTTATCAAGGGCTTTCCTCGTCTGCATGACACTGTGGGCCCCAGGTATTCTTATAAAGACGATACTCTGGACTTCTGACGCGCATGATGTCCGTAAAGTCTGGACACATGGCGAATATCCACGGCTCTTACCCTTTTTTGGAGTTAATGCATCAAGTTTATGTGAACCTTGCATGGGGAGTCGAATTTTGCATCATAAATGGAGGAAGTCATATTGAAGATCTTATATATATTATGTATGTTAATATTCCAGTTAACAGAAATCGTTTGTACTTGTTTAATTGAAAATAGGCATTTCACCTTTGTACCTAGATTTTACTGACACTCTGTAAAATTCCTCGCCCTTTGAAAGATGAAAAATATACAAGATGGAAACCGTTGCTATGGCAACCATGAGCAATGTCAACCATTTTCCTCTTGTTTACAGTTGCCTCTAACAGTCCTATATCACTAAAACTGTCTGACTGATTTTTTAAAAAATTTGCATGTGAAGTGTGTAGGCCGATGACCTAATATATTTCATAGTTTGATTATTACAGGATAAGCCGTTTATTATTTCGCCTATTCGCGCTTAGTAAATCATAATCAACCATGACTTTTTAGGCCCCAACAATTAGAATTTACAGTATCATCACGACTTTCAAGATTGCTGCAATCCAGAAGCGGATACATTTTAGCAACAGAATGGGGAACGTCCCCTCTGCAACTATTCTGAAACTTTGCTTAATGTAAATTTTCATACTTTAGGATCTTAAACTCATAGCCAACTGACCAGCGAGCCTATGCTTTAAGATTACAAAGACTGTGCTTCTCTCTTTCAGAATCTGATGAGTCCAGCAGATTTACAACAGTCCTTGGCTGAATGAAACGCAGACAGTCCTTTTGCCAATAATCCTCCTCCTCTCGTAACACATGGTCCTCGCACCTGGCCCAATATTCTTTGTTTATTTCTGAGAATGTAGCCTGCGTCAAGGTTGTGATATCGGCCAACTTGAATGTTTTGTTTTCCCTTTCACCTTTGCCCATACGAGTTCAATCGGGTTAAGGTGAGAGTGATAGGGTGGAAGCCTCAAACAAGTGTGACCATGAGCGTGGATAATCTTGTCTACCTGCTAAATTTTGTTCTTTGTTTGTTTTACAAGAGCAAGTAATTCTGGCTTCAAATGACTGTCATCAAAATGAATATTTTCCTTTTTCAGCCATGATCTGATTTCCTCCTTTTTGCTTGATGACGTAGGTACCTTATCCTCCGAATGTACAGCGTTGTGATAAGAGGCGTTATCCATTACCAAACAAAGGGGCCTATCTAACGACGGAATAACGGCTCTCTCGATCCAGTCTCGGAAAATTGTACTGTTCATGTCTTCATGATAATCTCTGCCATCTGTAGAAATGGACTGGAATACAAGTTCTGCATCTTCTATTAGACCCCTTTGCCTACTGCCAGCATGGGTTATTATCAGTCTCTGTCCTTTACTGCTGGGTACATTCCTCTTCTGTGTTCCATCACATGACTGCCATTCTCTCTCAAACGTATGATGTGCATTGATCCAAGTTTCGTCCAAATATACGATATCATAGCCTTCGTTGCGGCGCTCTTTAATTTCACGGAGATATTTGCATCTGGCAGATATTAAGAGCGATTTCTCGCAAATTAATGTTTCTTCCACTGGAACGCTTTCGAAATGTGAATCCAGCACTCCTCACTGTTTTCCACAAAGATGTTTTGGAAATATCAATCTGATTGTGCTCCTTAAGCCAGCATTTAAGCTTTCTTAGTGTAACTAATTCTTTAGCGCTGAGCATTTTGACAAGTTCACGCCGAATGACATCCTTGTCGACAGTGTCAAGTTTTTCTTTCCTGCCTTGTTTCAAACCTGTGGTTGGAGTTTCTCTGCCCTGAATCCACCGAGATAAAGACCGTTTGTGCAATCCAAGTGCATGTCGTGTTCTTGCCTTCGGGTCAGAAATCTTCCGATAAAGACGACCACGTTTTGCTTCTCTACAAAAATAGTTGTATAATTGTAAAGCAACATTCTGAAGAGTAATTAATCTTATCTTCATCTTGATTTGCTAGAAGGTAAACAGGATAACTAAAACAAATTAAGTTCAGACACGCCTTTGACACAAAACTATAAACAAAATGTCTCCACTTCCGAGTAGACGCACAGATGAAAATCGTGCCATTCGGTGCACAGGGTAAAATGTTTGTTTAATCCGTGGTGATTGAAATCGCTACCGTAAGTAAGTCAAAATATTAGCCAGAGAGCATTGGTCTTTTTTTTAAATAGAACAAAGAAGCGAAATCAATAACGGATTAGATCTTCATAGGGAAAAAAAAATATTGGCATAAGGTCATCAGTACTCACAAATCTTGTGCCAAGTTTCAGGGAATTTGGTTAATCAACTACCGAGATATAGCAGTGTAAAGAGGGGCAAATGTTTCTGAACGGACTATAGCATATTGACTGAGGCCTCATACAGTTGAATGATTCAAATGTCGGGCGGAAAAATTTTGACGTAATATGCACAAATAGACACGAAGACTAATCGAGGACTAAAACAAGTAAGTATAGCTAGATATTTGGTTTGAGAAATTCTTGTGCGAGCGAGAACTTTGATTCAAATCTTCTGCCCATCTGCAGTTTCTTTAAGATTATCACGACCTAAATAAGACCAGTTTTATATCTTGGTGTTTGAGAATCAGCTGGAGGAAGAAATGGGCGGATTCGAAAATTGAGAATTCATTACATTCCAGCTAAATGAAATGGATTTGGAAGGGGGGGGGGGGGGGGGGGGGGGAAAGAAAGGGAAGGGGGGAGAAGGAAGGGGAGAGGGGAGGAGATATGGACTGACTTGCATTTTCAGCTCACTCAAAAATAAAACCAAACTTTTGTTTTCTAGATTAAATTTTTCTGAAACAAGCAAACAAACAACCTTCTCTGGTTTCTGAGATACCGATAGGTGTGGAATTTCTGCTGGCTCCAGACTGTGTGACATGGAAACTGTGTTGAAATCCTTCTGGTCGTAATGTTAAAAGATCCATACGATATAGACTACCTGTGAAACTATTTACGTAAGCAGGCAAAATTATAGTTTTCAAATTACAATAGTTGAATGAGAAAAGCGACACGCCTACAACGCATTTCAGTTGTATTCTGACCTCTAAAATTCTCCTTGATATCTATGATCTATAACTGCCAGATTGTTTGTTTATGTGTTTAATTTGTTTGTTTGTTTGTTTGTGTGCTTGTTTGTTTGATTTGGCTGTGCTGTATGCTAGTGTTTTTATGTTTACATGGATTGATACATATTCCAACATCTTATCGAACTTTTTGTCTCTCTTGATTTCTATCTTTGCTCTCAAACACCTGCGCGCGGGCGCACACACACACACAACACATATACATACCCTCTCTCACTCTCCTTTTCTTTCGTTCTCTCAGTGCTTTTACTTCACTATCTTCTGTAACGTTGACTTTTCTCTACATATTTCTTTCGTATCCGCTCCTGATTTCATATGTTTCATTTTTCTCTTCTCTCTGTCTCTCGCTCTCTTTCGTTCTATCTTTCTCTCTTTCATTCTTGTGTTCACTTCTAGTTCTGTTTCCTTTGCCTTTCTCTCTCTTTTTTCTTTGAAAAAGGGGGGGGGGGGCACACTCAGCCTACAAAGTTTTTCTTTTTTCTTCCTCCAGATTTGCAAAAGCAATAACTTTGGCGTCGTGCCGAATACAAAAAAATCTCGGCGGCTGCTATGGATTAGAGCATCTGTTTTGTTGGAAATTTTCTGCTCTTCCCTTATTTTCTCGTTTTTCCAAGTTGTTCATTACATCGGCTGCTTGAGGCCATTTATCCTTTGCGCACAATTATCAATGATTTACGTCGTTATCAATGTTTCAGCTCTTTCTTTACCGTGTGCTATGAACAAAACAAGATTACAGGAAAAACCTTCATTTTCAATCATAATGACTAGTGATGTCACGGAGCTCAAATTAAGATAAATGGGTCGTGACTTCGTTCTGTGCACTCAGGAAAACAGATGATAAATTACGTGATAACTGTAGTATGTATATATTTTTATGTTAGTTAGCAAGATTTTTTTCTAGACAATAGCTAACGGGACGTAAGTCCGTGTAGTTTTGAAGTTTTAGCCGGACCCTAAAGTCGTGTTATTGTAATATAGCCTTTGAGTTCTATGCGGATGTAAGTCCTTGTCATGTAATGTAGAAATTCTTAAGTTCTTGTCACGCTAATAAAAATTGATTCTGAGTTTGCAACTCTTGCGATATCCGCTGCAATAGTTGAGACGTCGAATGATTCAAAAGTCAGACGGGAAATGGTGATAGAGTTATAAGTGGGAATAGTCACGAACAGAATCCGAAGTTAAGTACAGCTAGACACTTCGCTCATTAGAGACCATACACGAAGGCTAACCGAATTTAAGAACATGTTGATTTTTTTTAACACTACGAGACATGTACTTTGTTAACCATTAAAATGAAACTATTAAATTATTAGTTATACCCTTCAAACCAGTGTCAATTAGTGTAGATTTTATTTATCTCTCGCAAGAAAAAGAGCTCTCCATATCAGATTGGATGTTATACTGTAATAATCATTATTAATATTATTATTATTATCATTTTGGGCGATGTTCTCGCTCTCTCTCTCTCTCTCTCTCTGTCTGTTCTCTCTCTCTCTCTCTCTCTCTCTGTGTGTCTCTCTCTCAGTTATTTATTTATTTATTTTTCCCATAGCAATAATCTTTGTTATAAATGCAGCATTTAATGTATTATCTTTTGGTACCCAGCCAAGCAGACTTATTTTCAAACCAAACCTAATTACCCTGATTTGGTACAAAACGCATACTACCGTGCAGCGAAAACTAAAAAGAAGGAGGGGGTGGTGGTACGGGGACAGACAGAAAAGAGATTGAGGGAAGGAGAGCGGAAAGTATAAATTTCAAATGGAACTAAAACAATGTGTGTCCTGGTTTCAATGTGAGGTTATTGTAACCTGGATTTGTTCGTGGCGCTGAATGATAATGACACTGTTTTTACTTTGTAATGCTCTCGTTTATACTAAATGTCCCTATGCTTCAATCTTCCAAGAGACTAAATTACAGATCTAGTAATATGAGATGAGTCAAATCCTGGTAAGGGGATTGTGCCTTTCTTTAAATAAGATGTGTGTGTGTCTTATATATAATTTTGATCAAAGTGCCAACAACATTGTGGAGCAATCATTGTTTTCTATAAAATTCAATATGTAGAGTTGTGACGCTATTCAAACATTCAATTTGCAGTCGTATCCTTGCAGATCGCTATTTTGCTCACGTATAAATACATGTAGCTTGATATGGAGTAGCCCTTCTTGTGATCTCGGCAGTTCGAATATTCCATACTGTTCTCACACATAGAACCATAAACATCAGAGTCTTGTTATTCCTGTGATCTATGACAATCAAATGTTGATTTCGTCAGAGTACGACGCAAAACAATTCTAAACGTAAAAGGCAGTTTAGGTAGGCGATCCATTTGATCTGACCTTATCTTTGAATTGTAGCAACAGACTGAATAATCAATGCGAAATGTGGAAAATCTCTGTCACAAACATGGGGTCTGTTTAATCAAGGGAATTTTAAAATAAAATTGTTTTCCATGCGATGAATTTATCTGAATTAGCTAATACTTAAAGTGTTGACTTGGTTTGTTTCGTCTTTCGGCTTAAAGTGTTGAGCCGTATGAAGAATGCTATGGTTTCAACAATGGTGACTGTGAGTGGGTATGAAATCAAGACTTATCGGTGCTAGTCTTTCATTTAGTCACGTTTTAAAGTGTGATTCCGACTATTTTATCAAACACATCGAAATATCAATGGTCCAAATATAAATCTGACCATATCCTTTACAATTCCAAACGTTGCAGTGATATCTCTTGACAAGGTAATCGGGAATAACTTCTGACACAATTTCGAGAATTAATGCAACTGATAAAAGACATTTGCTTTGTAATGTTTGTGTGTTTGTGTGTGTGTGCATGTGTGTGTTTGTGTGTGTGTGTGTGTGTGTGTGTGTGTGTGTGTGTGTGTGTGTGTGTGTGTGTGTGTGTGTGTGTGTGTGTGTGTGCACTTTCTTTATGGAAATATTGCCTTTGTTAAGAGACCATCAACAATCGTCCTGGGTCTCTCAAGCTCTGATAGATCTATGTAACTCGGGGCTAGTGTCTCATATTTATTCATAAGATTGTGTTGACGAAACTCCATGTACTCGCCCTGTTTTTGTTGTTTTTTTGGTGGGTCCTCCCAGTTGATTACTCGACAACGTTGTTCCATATTGTACCCTACATAATGCTGAACATAACCCGTTAGAGGTTAGCAGGAAACCTGGGCGGAACAGGGTCCCCAGCACCTAATGACCTCTCCTGTCATTCTCAGTCTGGTTCTAGCTGTTCCACAGAATTGAATTATGTTCCTTTATGTTAGTCTGTCTGCCGATTTCCTCGTTCAGACAGTCTGTCTCTGAGTGTATAGATGTGTCTTTCTTCTCTCGCTCTTTCTCTCTCTCTTTCTATCTTTCTCTCTCTTCTTCCGAACTCTTGCCATTCGAAGCGACGCTTTCATCATTTATAGTTTGAGTAACCACCTGAAATCTGAATTTCAACTCCTACCAGTTCTTTGGTAATTTTATTTATTTTAAAATATAGTTAGCCATAAGAATAATTTATTCAACATAACTGATCTCGGCAGCAAACAGAACATAGATCTGTTATTGTGGGCTTAATATTATAACTCTTTTAGTTATAAGAGTGTTCGTCTGCAAAATTATTTGTCAGTTTTCAAATGTCCATTTTTTCCAGTTCCAGAAAATGATTCTATCATTAAATGTAGATTGATCAATCAGTTTTGTGTGACGGTTACGGTTACGGTTTTGTTAAGCGTATCAACCTCCTGTGGTGGTGGTTATCTCAGCTGTACAAAAACACACAAAAAGGTAAGTTTACGAGCTCAGTATATTCTTGATAATGACACGGCGATAGCAATTACAATTCATTGAATATTTCTGAAAGTTGTTTCAAAATGACTGGAACGGCATTCTGAATCTCACAGACTGATTAATCAAGAGCCAGCTTAATACATCATCATAACCTGTCATCCTTTCAATGATACAGGCCATGAACCAAGATCCCTATTCAGTCTAAACCAGGGTAAGTTCATTATCTCATTACATGACTAGATCTAGTCGCTCATCTTTACATTATTTTATTATTCATGCCACTTGAAAAAGTCAGAGTAGAGTTTGTATTGATGTAGTGTCCTCTTAAGAATAAACTTCCCGTTTGTTAAAGCGCAGTGCGTGCTGTCTTGATAGTTTCTTTCTTATGTAAGTGGAAAGCCTTGCACAGGAAAGTAAATTCACTACCACTACGATTACTTATTTCTGACATCCGTGTTTTGTGGTGCGGTGGAGAATTGCAATACCAGGACAGAATCATCCCTTATTATTTAAAGGTAGGAGCTGTTTTGACAATATGCAATTCTTCGTGTTGCTTCCTTGTGCAATTATAGAGCTGTTACGAAGCATTAAGAGCAACAACGTCAGCTACAGTCGTAGGCATCGTATGACTTAATATTTCTGCTAAACAATATAGTAAACAAAGAAAGACGAAAGCGTCCTAGTTCTCCTTGTCTATAAGCTTTTCAAATAAATTTATATGTCGTTATTTAAAACCGAGGCTAAGAAGACAATGTTTGCTATTGTTTTCTATCTCCTTAGGAGAGTCTGAAGACATTTCATCTTTGGGTGAGAGTCATTGGGAAGAAAACTGTTATTTTCAGATTTGATCATTTGAACACTCAAGTGTCGTAAGGCTGACTTCCTCGAGGATTCGTTTGTTATGATTTGCATCCGAAATACTTTCCAAGGAACATACAGTTAGTACCGGTCTTGTAACACTGTAGCCCTCAACTAATCTATTTAATTCTGAACTGTCAATTCTTGAACACGGATCAATATTGTTTTAGAAACAATACGCTCCACAGCAATTTTCTACAGCGATTTTTAGGGTTACACACCGTAAAATTTGCAGTAGTCACATAAATATCACGCAGTATCATTACGAATACTTTATTTGTCCATCGGGAATGTAACCAGTTTACATTACAGTATGTAGAAAAATGCAGAGAAAATATATGTTCAAATAATTGTAACTGAAATGACATCATTTATACTTACTTGTAAGGCTTACTCAAAGTGATTTCTTTGCTGTTGTTGTTTACTTTATGGATGTTCTCATAGTGCGATTATGGTTTTGATGAGGCTGTCATAACATATGAGGAAGTAGCAACTACACAGTGAAATAAGAGTAGGATCTGAAGCAGTAATGTTAACTGTCAGGATGATGATTTTATTAATGGTGTTGTTGGAGGTGCCGATGTAATGGACTGGAAATAGAAGGTAGTATTAATAGTAGTCGCAATAGTGATGGTGATGGTAATTGTATTGGTAGCAATTATAGTACTACAAGTGGAAGGAATACTAATGATTGTCCTATTTGCAGTGGCACAAGTAGCCTAGTAAGAGAAGTAGTAGCAATGGAAATGGAGCATTGTTATGGTAGCAATAGTAATTCATTGTTGTTATAACAATAGTCGTTTTTGCTGCTGCTGTTATCTTCCCAAGAGAGGTATAGTAACAATAAACATAAGTCACAATCTGTTGTTGTAGTAATAGCAACTAAAATATTAATAGCGATTATAGAAATAGCATACTTTAGATATGATGAGGCGGCTCGGCTGATACAATGGCTCTCTAGAAACCAAATCAAGATAGTGTTCACATCTGTCGATCTAGCCAAACATGATGTTTTTCTTTGGAGCTCATAGGAGTAAATATATACACTTTTTATGCTGCATTCGAGGTCCGATATATATAGCAAAGAGAATAAAAAGACGTAGTGGTGCATTGAAGGCGAATGTCCAGAAAAGTAGATTGATAGCAGAAGATTGATTGACAAATAGACAGACTGACAGATTGCGAAGTGTAATTGCAGCAAAACACACAGACAGGATGACAGACAGATAAATAGACAAATAGACAGGCAGATGAATAGACAGACAGACAGACAGACAGACAGGCAGACAACAGACAGATAAACTGACAGATAGAGAGGTGAAATTGCAAATGAGCTGAAATATATGGGTAATAGACAGATAGACAAACAGACAGACAGACAGACAGACAGATAGATAGATAGATAGATAGATAGATAGATAGATAGATAGA
>JBCEWB010123886.1:0-11426 GCA_039654565.1 Peronia peronii | reverse complement strand
GAAAGGGAAAAACTGGGGGATTCAGAAGAAGGGAAAGTTTTTTTTTTTTTTTTTTTTTTTTTCCCCCCCCCCCCCCCCCCCTTTTTTTTTTCCTCCTTCATATCTTTTTTTTTTTTTTTTATTATTATTTTTTTTAACCAACTGGATATTGCATGTTGTTATGGTCAGGCCTTTTTTAATTCTTATTCTTCTTTCCCCTCCTCCTCCTCCTCCTCATCTCCTCCTCCTCCTCATCTCCTCCTCCATCTCTTTCATCTCATCACATACACCAGACAGACAAAAATATCACATACATCCATGAGGTTGGAAGATGTTTGGAAAGCATATGTTGCCATTCGTCATCTCATATACTTATATGTTACATTAGCTGATGTACCATATCATGAATTTTCTTCTTGTACAAAACTGGATTTTGCTCTATCTGTCAGCATAGTTAACACTAATAGGGACCAGCAGAAACCATGGAATGCTTTGGTCACCTCACTTGACTACCAGTCTACAGTAAATCATTAAATGTATCTTGAGCAACAGCAGTAAACAGATTGTGATGTGTGCTTTTTCGTGTATATATATGAGTGTGCAATATCTGCTGTCTTGAGACAAAAGGTCCATGTGAGGAATACCAAATCGTATGAGAGAGCTAGATTTAAAGGAAAAAAAAGGGGGGGGGGGTCTCGCAATAACTTTCCAGCGTAAAAAAAAAAAATCATGTTGATGTTGCACAATGTCATAACTTATAGGCCTATATTTTTTTTATACACGAGCTGGGGGACCAAACATGACAATGACAGATGCACTATAACCTGAACATTTTGACTTCATTCATACTGTGTCGTATGCCTTTTGTTGTCCGATGGCAGAAATTAATTTCGGAGTGTGGGTGAAAGTTTATCAGACAAATATAGAAGTAAACTCTACGTCTTCAACAGCAGTGTCAGCAACTGATCGGAATTTGAATGTCCAGTTTCAGTTTCGTCATTTGTACCTAGTTATTGTAGTGTATAGTTATGTCCAATATTATGATCACAGTAGAAACAGTTTTGCCTAGCTTTAAATGAGGAAACAGAATTGCTAGCTTCTTGCAGAGCTGTAAGTAGCATCATTTTATTTGTCATCAGATAATTACATGCAAGTGCTATATAGGCTGACAGGGACACATATTGACAGTCTTACAGCAAAGTTATACATGTAATTGTGTGCCCAAGTTTTCTTCTGATTTCTCACAAAATTTGCGTTTTGTGGCAATGAATGAAGCTGGGTTTATCATTTTGCACAAAAGTTACAAGATGAGTTGCAGATGATAGACACTGCTGTCATCAGATAAAATGTCAGTGTCAAGCATTTTCAGGAAAAGTGTGGCTCTGACAAACTTTCACCCATATCCTATAGAGTGAATGGTTTAATTGTAGTATGCATAAGTGTTTGTGTGAGTACTTTAAGTTCAGATGAAGTGGATCATGTTTGGAGCCAGAGATGTCATATGTGTTGTTGCTCAATAAAACATGATAACTTTGATAACACATTGACAGTTGTTCTCTTTATTGCTAAATTGTTGCAGCTGGTGGCAAATTGCATGTGCATGACTGTATTTCTGTCCTTTGATCAATACATGTTTATCCAATTAGAACGTTCTAATACATGTATCTGAAGTTGTTGGTAAAGGTCAACTGTCAGACCAATTTTGCGGTGATTTATGAAATGATAAAAATTCCATAAGGGATCAAACCATCACATAGATTTGTTATTTGGGAAGAGGGACAAGTAAAATGTTATAAAAATTTCAGAGTGCTAATTTGAATTTATTGGGCGATCTGGTTGAAAACGAGTAAAATTGCCTACTCCAGCTCTACCGTCCGTGAATGGTTTATAGGTAGGGTGATGAGACCGAAGTGTATGTTGTATGTCACCTGGGCCATAAGCATTTGGTTTAGGGGTGAGACTGATATATCGGTCATTCGGTTTCAAAGTCAAAGACTTAAAACAACGGAGAGACTGACAGACAAGACATCGAAACAAACAAAAATGAGATTTTACTTAAAGAAAATTCTCATGCTCTGCGTTCTCTTAACTCTAAATCAGTTACATGTACTTTGGGGAGAGGATGCTGCGAGTCTGTCCGATGGCATTTTCTCTTCCCTGACATTCGCCACCACATTTATTCATACTTACAGATTTTGAGTAATACACATCACGGCCGGCTGTTTCAATATTGGATGGAAAGTCGGGAATCAGGGACAGACAACTACACATACATCATATATTCATAAGGGAGGAAGTAGCTCGGGCTTGAGGAGTACGTTGGCCTGTTGATCTTTGGTCGACGTGAAACGGGACAGCTAGGTTCGATTTCATTGAACTTCGCTGCGAAAAAGGTCGAACCTGTCAAACATGAATTGCGAACTCCCCCGGCTTTAATGGGAAGTCGTTTTCACTATTCCGATTACATGTTTCAGACACAGGGGATATAGGACAAATAGTGTAAAGAAGAAGAAAATCACCTTTAATTGCACGCTTTACTTGAAATGTTTCTGAAAAATAATTATTCATGTTATAAAGAAACTTTTTCTATCATTTTATCAATTTTTTCGATGATCATACTTTTGGAATGACAAGAATAAAATGTTTCCAACTTTACACTCTTGTTTAACACCATTTGTGTCTGGCAAGAAGTTATAGGGCTGATCAAAACGTTCTCCCGTTGAAATGCAACTGGTTACATTATTGTTGGATAAAGGGCGAAGATATTGGCAAACAACGTTGCACCACTGAAGCCTGTTTAGGCGAGTGAAAAAAGTTAGTTTTTAAACATTACACATGTATACCGCTCAAATCGTTAAATTAGTACATGTATTTTGAAATGAGTATACCGGAAACACATGCATATAAAATTTGACAAAGTCAGAATGCATGTGTGTCATCTCAGTTCAGTGCTTTATTCAAAAGATTACAATTCTTTGCTGGCTCCATTTTGACAAGAGGTGACAAGGTTTGCTATCATAAATTTAAAAAGAATACATGTATTATATGTCGGAGGGAAGCAGACACTTTGGGGGACCCACTATGATTGCTTTTTCCGTCCATCAGTTTGAGGCGGTGATGACAGGGCGGGAATCTTGCTTAGACTAGGGATCTGTCAGACTTAGTATTAACTTGGGCTATGTTTGCCAGCCTTTTACTTTTACTTTTCATAATTGGAGATGTCTAAAAAAAAAAAATAATAATAATAACGGAAAGTTCAGGAGTACAGCCATAGGCTAATCAGTAGACCTATAGCTATGGCCCTATATAAAGTGGGATGTTATATTAAGATGAGGGCGAGGACCGAAGTAACCACTCCTATAGCAGGTTGATACGCATAAAGTTATGAAGAGAACGTAGGGCGACGCTCACGAAAAAGCAGCTAGGGGTAAATGTGGGAATGAGGTTTGCATATCTTCACAACGAACTCAACTTGAGTTTGCCTGTGAACTCTTCTGTTGACATACGGTACATATAGTTCATAAGTCCCTCCTCGGTGCACATTACATTGTATATCCATGAACATGTATTATAATGAATACATGTATATTCAAAAACAGTTTAGTTCCCTGCCGCTATTGCCCAGTAGTTAAGTGGCCAGTCCCCATATTATATTTTTTTTATGTGCCAGACGTCCTTATCATTCTAATTGTTTGACATTCTAGCCTTAAAATACTGACAGCATTGTTCTGCTCCAGTTACCATGGCCCATGGTAGACAATAAGCATTCCTATAAAAAGAGGGAATAAACACTCATACATAGAGAAATTTTTACTTTGGCACGCTCCCTACTCTGGAACGAAACTACACAGATGGACAGGCAGGCATAAGTGGCTTTTTGCTTTGATCTGTCGTGTTTGATCAAATTTTGTCTCAAGAGCAAGTCTGGCCTTGTCCGTAAGTTACATGTCAGGCATAAACTAAACTTTCTCGATTGCCTCGCTGATTTTCTGTTTCACAGCTTGGTCACTGGGACACGCAGGCAGGTTAAATGTATGGTAATGATGCAAGTAACGTTCATTTATTCATTCAGTGTGTAACCTCGACCTTGATTACTGGTACAGTGAGTTCCTAGAAAGAGACATTTGGATAAGCATAGTGAGATTCGCTTCTCCGCAATACATGTAACGCACAAAGGTCAGAGTTGCATTTCATAAATGATGGTCCCTATCTTCTCTCCCTCTCACTCGCTCTCTTACTTTCTCACTCATTCACTTGCTCACTCTCACTCACTCACTCACTCACTCATTCACTTACTCTCACTCTCTTTTGCACACATATGTAGCCTATAGGGTCACAGGTTTTGCTCTCCTCACGTTGTTTCAACTATCTTGTAATGGAAAACGTGTCTACTACCCGGCCAAATGTTTGTGTTAGACTGTTACCGTTGGCTGAGTGCACAAGGAACAGGCACACAATGGTATTTGTGAAGTTTAGGCCCCCATTTTAATGCGCATCCATCCGGTATTCTATTTAATTCTAACTGCCAAAAAAATTCAACCACAGCTCTCTTTGTGATAATTCTTAGACAAGGGAGAGGATTGTCCATTGTTCCTGTCGCACCTCAGCAGTAAAAGCTTGTCTACCAGAGTGGTTAATAATTGCTTCGATGATTTGCCGTTCAGCCCTCCGGGCCGTGGGCAAAAAAAAAACATCGCAAAGGCACACGCTTTCAAGGACTTCGGTCTGCGATAGCAATTTAGCCATGGCTCGTGGGTTCTCCACTAAAGTCCACACTGACACCTCCACGTTGGCAGCAGCTTGGGCAACGGTGACTGCCGACCTCCTAGGAGATTGGCGTGAACCGGCTGAGTTCAGATGGGCTGTCCGGTGCTGTCACCGGGTAACTTCGGCAGCTAACTTCCGTTCCGATGGTCTGTGTAGGGGAAACTGATATAGCACTAAATTCAGGAACTGTCCTAGCGTTGGAATGTACGGGGGATCTTGCGTCCGGCTTGCCTCGGCCAGCCTTCTGATCTACGAAGAGATACGATTGACGGCCCGGAGGCGCGCTGGGCCTTGTTGGCCTTGGTCTTGTGATCAGAGTCCAGAGTGCGAACGATGGGTCACTTCCCCTACCTTTCTCGAGGAGTGAAAAGAGCCGGAGCAAACACTTTCCCTTGCACCACCCCTTTGGGGCATCACCGCAGAACACCTAAAAGAAGGCTTTTTCTAGGAGATTTGCCCGCAGCAGACGGGCAATTTATCTCCGAGCTGCATTCAGTGAGGAAGCGTGATGGACGACAGGGACCATGTTGACTCTCTTAGCTCGCCGCTAGGGATGCTGGATCCGATCACTCGTGATACAGGCTTGATCACGGTGACACAATTTGGCACTCTTGGATGACCCGACTGGGAGGGTTGTGATGGTTGGCTAACAGCAGAACCTGGGCAACTCTGCAAAAGGTCCGGAACGTTCTTTTGATCATGTCGAATGGTGTTGGAAGGTCACCATAGAATGAGTGTGGAGCTGACGTCAGCTCCCTGCGCTGGCAAGTCCGAGTGGTACCAAATGCAATCTTCTTCGTTGCCCAGCGTGGAATGTTTTAAGCCCTCCTTGAAACGACATAAGGAGCAGGCGGTTTCCACTTTGTAGAACTGGAAACTATTACTTTGCTCCGCCCCCTCGTAAACTGCACAGTGTCGAAATTGCAGCATCTAACACATCAGAGAACATAGAAACGACACGACATGCATGCTGTCAAGAGTTAGCAAAACTCGCAGTGGGGAACTGGTACAAAGCGTGATTAGTGATAGGCATTCTGGCATCGAACTGTTGCCCCAAAAGACTTATAAACAAATCCATGTGAGCGTTGTTCCATATTCAGCGGGCCATCACGTGACTTTTTTTTTTGGGGGGGGGGTGACAATGTCACTGGATTAATGAATGAAAGGACGGATGTCCGCAGTAAATAGATGGGCGAGCTGAAAATGGGAGCCTAAACTTCGCAGTTACCAACAAAGTACATGTACATGTACACGTATTTCTTTGATCGACCAGGCTAGCCGTCAGCTTAACATCAGAGATCCAATCACTGTGGTGATCAGCAGCAAAACCAGGCCGTTGATGATTAGCAATGCCCAGTTGAGACGCAGAGCCCGTAAGGACAGCTGTGGATGATCGGTGTCAAATCTCAGGTGCTCTAAACTTTGCTCATTTTCTGTGTCTGATCCCACCTGTATGTCGCGCGTGCTATCATGATTAACCAGGTGATTGAAGTCTACAGTTTGCCGCCTACTGGCACTGTTGATAAAACATTGTGGTGATGGGTCCTTGTGAGCAGTGGCAGTGTCGGCGTGCTTGTTGTTGTCCCGGCGATGTAAACATAGCACACAGATGTTACCCACCACACCGAGGAAAGCCAGTGCCAGCATGGATGTCACATAGATTACTGTAAAACAAGAACACGACTTCATTGTGGTGAATGCGATATTTAAATTTAAAAAATCATGACAAAAATGCTTGAAAATATGAAACACATATACCTGCAATATACTATGTACGGTACATATTCTTACACATTCTAACACTTGAGAAAGTCGATTTTTTCATTTAAACATGTTACATACAGTACAGTACATGTATCTTTTTGTAGCACACTTTTCTTTTCTCTTTTTAATACACGTACATTTAATTGTCATTACCGTCTTTTTTTTTTCCACAGCTCTACGATTTTATGTGTAGTTTGCAACGATGAATATGTCTTACAAATAGACAGAAAAACATTTATGAATACATGTACAAATTTGGAGTCTTAAGAAATTCTACGCAAAACTCGGAATCACAAACTCTCCTTAAAGGCCTTGCCAAGGTTCTTCAACACATATAATATTTATGGTACTCAGGACAAACTGGAGCTATCTCCTGCTTCTTTGCCTATACATCGTACTTGGTCTTTGAAGGCTATGGGAAAATGCTGTCGTGAGACTATTCAGACAGTGCAATTGCAGAAATCAAATTACTTGTACCGGTACGAGTTTCTTATTTTCAGGCCAACCCATGGAATTCGAGTCCACAGGTGAGATCAACGCTGTCCGTTTTGAACACAGCCATCTCGAATTTATGCATTTTTAAACGTAAAAACTAAAAACATGAGTAAAAACAATGAGGCTGGCCAGGTTCTTATTATGGTATTTTTATTGTGTTCAAGAAATGACCGTTTTGTCTAAAACTACTAAAAATAAAAGCAGAAGTCTACAGGATGACTCCTTCACAGCTACATGTATATCCGACTGTATCGTATCTTATCTGGAAATTGATTATCATTATTAGTCATGAGCTCTGGACCAGATTAGCCGCCTGACACTTGCAGAGTTAGGCAGAGAATCAAAACTGTTCTTGTTCTCCTTCCCAATTTTTGTTTTGCTTTATTTGTTTCTTATTTGAACTAAGTTCTTCGGGTGACATGGCCTTCCCCAATTGTCCAAACTGTCCAAAACGGCGGCATGTAAAATGTGATCAGGACTATAATTCTATGTGACTGTGGTCAAGTGTGGGAGAGGAAGGGATTGTAAGGGAGAGGGGGGGGGGGGAAGGAGGGAGTCTGGAATCTAATCACTGATAAATGGACCGGCCGATATTTCTGCCACAGCCAAACGAACAAAACAGACAGACAACACCGAGTTATATTTCAGCTCAAAAGCAAAACGAATCAGATCAATCAATGGACGTCTTGGCAGACAGTGCAGATCTGTCTGGTGATAACTAGATCTAGGGACAACTAGACTCGGGCTGAGAGGGTAATGGCCACATAGACAGATTAACAGATAACGACATAGACACACAACAATGTCGAGAGCGGCCCCCCAAGGTCTAAAGCCATACTTAAATCTACATGATAAGAATTACACAGTTCATCAACCTTGCCCAGTCTATCCAGTCAATTATACGATCAGGCCAGCATTGAGTCATTATCATACATGTACATGTACATAGTCTCTGGACATTTCTTTGGCACGGCTGTCCGTTACTACTTTTAGCTCTTGACAACAGCTCATTTTCCTAGAATGAATTTTGAGTTCTCATTACGTATATCATGTACATGTAATAATATGTACCTCTACGTCAGACCTAGCGGTCTTTGTGTGCTGTTTAAGAAAATTGATAATCAAGTCAAAAGTACATCTTTTTTAGCTTTCATATTTATCACTGCGTGTGCAGATTCATAAGTAAGGATATTTAGTGCCCCAAAAGAGAATGAATCAGTGAGAATGCTGAGCTGACCAGCAAGACAGGGAATAAAAATGTTAAATTACAACATAGATCTATACCTTCCTAAACCATCCTCAAACATTTCAAACTTCATATTATATACACTTGTGTTCAGGCTGCAAAGGGTTAAAATAAACATTCCTCACATACGTATGTATTGGTATATAAAATTAAAGGTAAAATTACACTGGTTATAAATTGTAAAAATATGTATAGATCTACATAAAATAATCAGTGACTGACCTAGCAGTGAGATACTGTCCGAAGTCTGTGGCATGTTGTTATCTAGTACATCCAGGAAGACAGTGAAAGAGAGCAGGCACGTGACGGAGACGGTCAGTTTCTCTGGCACATCAGGTGACAAGACAAAGGATAGCAAGCACAGCATGGACAGCAGCGTGACTGGAACCAACAGGCTTGACCAGTGGTCAACAACATGAAACAAAAAGAAGAAGAAAAACAAAACACGAGTTTTGTACATGATCAGATGAGAGTTTAAATGATTCAGTCTGTAAGTACACAGAACATCAAAGTTATACATGAATGAAACTAATACCGTAGTAAACTTACACTTCACTTTCCTTCACCTGTAATATATATATAATAGAACCCCAAGTAGATATAGATCGCCTATCGTTAGAATGTGTTGACAAATACATGTATTTCTGAGTGATAGGACTGGGTTACTTGCAATTGAAACAGTAGCTTATACTTTATTGAAAGTTGTTCACCGCTGTGGAGAATTCAATGGAGTGAATGAGTTAAGACGGCTAATACTATATTTGACTTGTTCACTTGGCAGAGATACTTAACCATAACAAAACAACAACAACAACAGCAACACAACAATAACAACAA
The DNA here is from genome assembly GCA_039654565.1 of Peronia peronii. NCBI lineage: Eukaryota > Metazoa > Mollusca > Gastropoda > Systellommatophora > Onchidiidae > Peronia > Peronia peronii. The sequence continues at coordinate 2,338 of JBCEWB010123886.1, read as the reverse complement.
CAACAACAAACACGTATAATACGAGGGCTGTAAATTACTGGATTACAAGGGACATCAAAACGTGCAGGTGTAGTGAGTTAGTAGAAAGGTCGTGAAAGTATGAGATCTGGATTACATTACATAGTTTGCATTAAATATAACTAGTAGACTTCTTATAACATGTGAAACTTTGAGGAATCTTAAAGGGCATTTCTAAAGCATCCACTGCAGCCAGTGGTGGGCATATGATATACATTTTTGTGCATCCTGCAAATTGAATTATTATAAAAACGATAGTCTACAGGCCGCAGTTTCATCCATCAACTCTGCAACAGTTCTTTAGCAGTCTGCCCTGTGCTGATGCTGTTGGGTGAATTTTTAGTTATTATGTGAGAATGTAGATCTGCATTACTTAATTAAAACATGGATATAACGTCACATGAGATGTGCAAGGAATTTCTTTTTGAGGACAAATGAAGTTTATATTAGTTTGCTTTATTTATCTGACCTGATCTGATCTAACACTGTCTTTTCTTGTTGTATTGCCCTATGTTGTTTCGTTTTGTCTCCTCTTGCATTGTCTTGTCTTACCTCCCTTTGTCTTGTCTTGTGCTCGTTTTACCTTGCCATGTCTTGTCTTGCCATGTCTTGTCATGTCTTGCCTTGTCTTGTCTTCTCTTGTTTGTTTTGTCTTGTTTTGTCTTTTTTGTTATCTTGCTTTGTCTCGTCTTGTCTTGTTTTGTTTTGTTTTGCCCTGCCTTGTCTTGTTTTGTCTTGTCTTGTCTTGTTTTATCTTGTCTTTCTTCTTTTGCCTTGCCTTGTTTTGTCTTGCCTTGTCTTGTTTTGTCTTGTCTTGTCTTATCTTATCTTATCTTTCTTGTTTTGCCTTGTCTTGTCTTGTTTTGCCTTGCCTTGCCTTGTTTTGTCTTGCTTTGTCTTGTTTTGTCTTGTCTTGTCTATCTTATCTTGTCTTTCTTGTTTTGCCTTGTCTTGCCTTGTCTTGTTTTGCCTTGTCTTGTCTTGTCTTGCCTTGTCTTGTTTTGTCTTGTCTTATCTTATCTTATTTTATCTTGTCTTTCTTGTTTTGCTTTGCTTTGTCTTGACTTGTTTTGTTTTGCTTTGCCTTGTCTTGCTTTGCCTTTTCTTGTTTAGTCTTTCCTTGTCTTGTCATGCCTTGTCTTGTTTTGTCTTTTCTTGACAGTAATACTACTAATACTCTACAACCACAACAGAATCATCTTCATCCGTTACTGTGAGTGACCACGATGCACGCCGACACGCTTTGTTTGCTCACCTCAAGATGACGTGGCCGGGACGCCGTTCTAGTTTAACGTAGAAGGACACCATATCATAACCCTGTCCGTCAAAGGGGACGATTTCTTTCTTACTCCCGGCGGGCCATATTTCAAACTGACCATTGGTCGTCAAAAAGTCCAATCTGATAGGCGGGTCAGACCAAGTCAACTGAAAGATGGAGGAGAGAGGAGGAAGGAGTACACGCGAAGATACGTGTAGCTGAAACACACTTTCAGCTCAAGTTACACAGACATTCAATTATTCCAAACCTGTAAGAGAGAGAGAGATGCACTGTGCATGGAAAGGCGAATGGACAGGTGCAGAGACAAAGCAGTCGATAGATCGACAGGCGAAAGGACAGACGAACAGGACAGATAGATAGACAGCATGAGAGTCAGACAAACAAAAGACAGACGGACGAATCGACAGACAGATAGACCAAAAACAAAAAACAAACAAACAAACAAAAACACACACACAGAGACAAGCAGACAGGTAGACAGGCGAAAGGACGGACAGACATTCAGATAGATACGCTGAGCAAGTGATAGATAACAAGAGACTGAAAATACAAAATATTTATTCACCATTCTCTGTTCCCCCTTCCCAAATCCTTTATCAGACACAAGGGCTGTCTTACTACTCTTACCTGTACTGTTCTGTTGTCGTTGGTCCAGGAAGAGACAATGATGGGACAGACATTAACGTCAAATGGGTACCTGCTGACATCCAGCTGTCACAAGGCCATGGCATCACAGATGATAAATAGATGGAGATAGACAACCCACAAACAAATAATATAAAATATGGTTTTGGTGGATGGATAGATAGATAGACAGGCAGACAGACGATTACAGCGACAGACCCTACAGCAACTTTCAATGAATTCGATTAGTTTAAATACAAAGTTCGCCTTTCAATATTTAAATAATTGTTTCTGATTAATGTGCAAAACAACGAGCCCCCTTAAACTAATAGTGGCGTACATTTCGGAGATTCAGTGTATATATTACGAACTCCTAGCAGTTAATAATTGGATGAAGAGCAAGAGGAGTCGCCCCTG
>JBCEWB010123875.1:0-11426 GCA_039654565.1 Peronia peronii | reverse complement strand
CCCCCCCCCCCCCCCCCCCCCCCCCCCCCCCCCCCCCCCCCCCCCCCCCCCCCCCCCCCCCCCCCCCCCACCACTCCCGATTGGGCTTTTGAGGTCAGGTTTCTTCAAAGCATCTGCCGAGTGACTCAACTTCTCAAGGCACATCAAAAACCCGAAGGCCGGTGGAATGTATTTCGTTAGTTAACTTCTATCCTATACTGATCAGTGAAAGTACAAAACATTTCGATGACACTGATCTATGTGTAAACATCCTTATAACATTATACACATTATCTTTGCATTAAAGCGTATCAATTATTTTTCTGTCATGTCCATTTCCTCAAAATGTTAATATTTTAGTTCTCCACGTAGGGAAAGTCCATGAGCATTTAATAACGTAAGATAAATGTCTATAATTTATTTGTCCTTAGGAGATTTTTTTTTCTCTACAGTTGATGGAACAATAAAGTAATACGGAGCAACATATCCACACATAAAAATACTTATATGTATAAACGCACCTCCGCGGGCACAGACACATACACGTACACATACACAAACATGCACACACATAAAACACACATCCCAAAAGAAGAGTATCGGTACTTTATAATAGACCCCTATCAAGATAAACGCTAAATCGAAGAAAAACGTGCTTTGCGTGGGCAGCTTTCGCTAAACGCACGCCCCATCTACGTCCTGTTTTTGCGAACTTCATATGAGGGAAAGGGAATACGTGATGTAACCTTATGTAAGAAAAAAACAGAAATCACTAACAATCGATTGCACTTTTGAGCTCAACAAGTATTCAATATAATGGCCGTGCTTAAGAGCAAACTAGACTGTAATGTTCTCACGTAAATGAGATATAAATAGAGTTACATGTCCAGAGACATAATGATAAAGTCTTCACTATGCTATGATCCGGATTCTCCGTAATTTATGCTTTCTTCACAATGGGGAAAACTGGAAAATTGGTGACTGACTACGTACAATTCAGTGCAAATCCACTCTGATTCTTCTCGTGAACTGACTTTTCACAAGTGTTTCAATGGGTCAAGATCTAGACGGGAACTGAGTAACGTTTGCGGTTTCGTTTTTCAACTTCACACTCTAGACGATCGATCTGTTCCTTCCTTTCTTTCGTTTCGCGTCATTTCCGATGCTTGGGGATTTTCTTTTTTCCCAGGCTGGAGTTTCCGTTGTGCACTCGTTATAATCGGCTTGTCAGCAATTTGTCCCTGAAGAGACCCTGACGGAATTTTTTGGCCTTGCGAGTACAAGAGGAGGATGCAGATCAGAAGTGCCAAAACATCTCCCGACCTCAAGGCTGATCGTTTAATCAGTCCTCTTCAGGCAAAGCGCGTTCCGTTGGAGCACATCCGCAAGAGCAAAAGTGGGTGCTAAATGACTTGTGTCGCGGAAAGGAAGAAAAAGATGAAAAAATGGTTCCAGCAGGATTGCAATCCACCCAAGTCTCCTTGACCCGTCTCTGAATACAAAGAGCCCATCAACTACAATCGATATCTGGTGCGACGAAACCGGACAAACTTGTTTCGTCATCTCAACTAGTGGAAGAAATTTAAAGATGGTTGGTTTCGGAATGGCGATGTGAATGAAAAATTCACACGTCCAGCACTTAAGAGACTATGGTCCCGAAAGTATTCCTGTATTGTGCCAAGGTGGAAGTTCTAGCCACAGGACATAGAAAATTTCAAGACTCGAGCCTCCCTATGGTTATCAGTGAAAAATGAGCTTGAAATTGTCTCATATCTCAAATGTATGGTATCATATAGAATGTCTGTGAATCTTTTGTGTGTATGCGTGTATGTGTATGTGAATGGGGTGTCATTAGTTTTTTTTTCCCTTTATTTCTTAGGACAAAATGAGAAAAGGGGGAGAAGACTATTTCCGAGAATGGAAGAGAGTTCGTGTTCTTTTGTTCTTCAAAATTGAAATACATCTGTTATAAGGAAAAGTTGATGATTGACGATGCCATCTGTACGAGTACACCGGTAAACAATCTTCTCCTGTGTATAAGTATGACGAGGTGTGTGTGAGCATGAGGCGGAGGGGCAAGAGTGATGCATAGGATGGAGGAGGGTAGTCAGAGTGAAGAAGCGAGCCTTTTCTTTATATTAGAGAAACTAGATAATACTTTTCTCCCACCTCTAGTCAAAGTACACCAAAGTATATTACAAGGACTATTGAATACAGGCCTTACTATGGTAAAGTACAGCTTTTCAAAGGCGCAGATCAAATGATTTTCAGCCTAGATATCGCTAAAAATGACTGCCCGTCGAGACCGCTGTTTCCCTTCATAGGAAACACACAATGCACAACCAGCACCGCCGCTACATTTTAGTTCTCCAAAAGCGCCAGCATTTATTTACAAAAGTTTTCATACTCCAATATTAAAAAAAAGAAACTGATAGCATTTAAAAGTAAAATGCTCCGGGTATGTGCGCCAGAGTTTCTGTGTGTCTTGGTGGGCAAAAAGAATCTACGTACAAGTTGGGGCTTATTTCCAAAAGCATATCCTGACCCAGACAAATTATATTGAGTGATACCATCAGACTACGACATTAATATACATTTCTTGGGGACTGTCGTTGCTCCCAGCATTTGCCCTGAATTTTTATTCTGGACAGATCAACCCGTTAGCGATGATGGGGTTATTATGGCGTCGACACCGAAGTTTTATTTTTCCTGATATAGGTGGCGGAAACTAGATTATCTGTAGATGCCAGGTATTTGTGAGAATTTTTGCAATTATCTAAGTATGTTATTATCACACGTTGTTCCATGTTCAGCGTTTTTATTAAAATAATTGAGTGGGCTAAATTCACGGAGCACGTCGATTTTTGTTTAACAACGCTGTTGGTTTTTTTTTTTTCATTTATGTATAAAGCACTGGCAAGGCCTAGTTAGTATACCAAAAAATAAGACGCCATGACGTCATTCCTATCAGACCTCACAGACATACTGGGTATAACTATTGTTATGTGAGGGTTCAATGATGCTACAAGTGGCGTCGAGTGGTCAAAGCTTGAAATTCAAACTTCAGCAGTGACCAAATTTATCACTTACTACGTTTCTTTGAAGACAAGTATTGTCTAATCTTCTCTTGTACATCGCGTAATAACGTCTTCAGTCAAGACGACCAAGCGAAATGTAGGCCTCTGAATACATCAAATCCGAATTTAACATTCTTCCAATATTCCTTTACGTGGGTGTGTATTAATACAGAAATAATGGGATTTATGCTGCTGGAAATGGCTAGAGACTCTGAAAACAGTATTCACTAAAGAAATTTTTTGTTTGTACTTTAAAAGAGATATGGATAATATGAGACAATGGGTCACGGGAAGGACCAAAGCCTACTTCCCACCGAGAGCAATTATACATTGCGAGTCTTTCCTTTAAAAATTCCAAGTAATGAAGTAGGATGTTTCTACAAAGCTTTTGATAAGAAAAAGGGCGCATTGTATTTGATGGGCATCTTGATTAAACTCGCTTTATTGACAAATACCAACTTGTTTCATCGAAAACCATTGTTCTCACAAGATTAAAGCTGTCATGCCTATGCAGTATTTATGCAGTTATCGAATACTATCACTAACTTTAATTTCACTTCTGAAATCATCACGTAACTGTTATCATCTGCCAGATCACAGGACATTCAAGTGCAAGTCCAGATTTTCCTACTTATCAAATGTGTATTTTACATGCATTCTAGAATGGCACCTATGCTTCCTATGTTCATTTCCTTGTGACGAACAAGAGTGCCAAAATCTACCAAAAAATGATAGAAATGGTAAAGGACAGGGCTGCAGGGCTGAGTTTTTATAACCGTCATTTTGTTTATGTCGCCATGGAAGTTCCTATACTTTAAGTTATTATAAGGATGTGGCCAGAATACAAGCTCAAGATCTGACATCTATTTCTTTCCCAAGTCTGTTAGACAAAGATACAATCAAGTTGAATGGGAAAAAAAGGCTAATATGAACCCATAATCAGAACTGAGACATTCTTCGTCCTACCTGCTTTACATATTGATGAAATAGAAGATAGTTTTTGCCTGTGGTATCATGGCAGCAAAAACAGCATGTGAAATAAGAAGAACTTCGCTGAACCATGTGGTCGATAATTATATTACAAATATCAGTCAATTAGCTCCAAAGCTATGGCCAACTTCAACCCCGATAATGTCATCACAACAATTGTATGCCAATCGTTTTACCAACACTATTACAAACAAAGCGCTGCATTGAAATACTTACCAATCTTTCGACAGCCCTGACGACGCCGAGGAAAATATATAATTATTAGCATATCAAAATAAAAGCCGTCAAATATGGCAGCAGACCAAGGAAAAGAAAAAAAACTGGTAACGACAAAGAAACAAAACGCCATAAAATCCTAGCACGGCACGATCAAAGCCACATTACATGGACAAACTCTTTAACCAGATGTCAAAAATAATACTAATTACACAGCTGTAAATTCTCTAAAGTATGTTTATTTCCTCCCTTTTTTTTTAACTTTTAATGCTACTATGCCTGTTATAGTGTGACAGTCCAAATCTCGTGAAATGCCTATGGCAATCTTTTTTACTAGATACTCTTACGAGTTATACCTTTTACATGCTCGGACTAACATATTTCTACTTTCCTTGTGGCTTCAAATCTGGCAGAAGTGCGCCTAAATGCTTCAAAACCTTTTTTGGGGAGATAATTTTTCAACAAAAAATGACAAGTTTTATGACCGGAAGCGTAAAACGAGATAAGGCCGCCTTCGAACATCAAAATGGAGCTTGACGTTCGCGGTTTTCAAGCGAACGATTTTTTATGGCTACAAGAATGGTTTAACTGCCATGGAGTGGCTGAATCAGCTAACAACAACATCTGGAGAGTGTGCCCCTTCCAAATCAACTGTTAACAAACGGTTTTATGAATTTCTATGCCGCAGGAAGACCACCAAAGCAGATCCCTCCCCTGGATCTCTATAACTACAAACGAAAACATAGAAGCTGTACAAAAGTTGGTGGACAGAGACACAGGATGACATGTGAGGAAATACAGGAGGAACTTGGCTTTTCATCCACTACTATCTATAAACTATTGCATAAACACTTAAAGCTAAAGGAGGTCTATGCACGGTGGGTGCCCTATAAGTTGACTGAGGATTAAAAAAGGGTTAGAGTTGAGTTTTGTCAAAACATGCTTAGAGAATATATTGAAGGCCGGTATAAAGTCTTTGTATAAAGTCATGACTGGAGACCAGACATGGGTGTACAATTACAATCCTGAAAGCAAGCGGCAAACATGTGATGGGTGGGTGCTGGAGATGTTCCACCTGTGAAATTCAAGCGATGTCAGAGTACCGGTAAAATGATGGTGGCGTTTTTTGTTCTTTGTTTTTTGGTGGTTTTTTTCCCGGAAAATGCAGCCATATTATTATAACAATCTCTGTAAAAGAACAAAAGACTATTACTGCATAAAAGATATATTAATAACTATTTATCAAAAGCCTTCCATGAGTGGGCACAAAAGCATCTCGGGATGGGCACTCCAGGGCTTAAGCTGCACCACGATAACGCAAGTGCTCAAGAAGCACACACGTAACTCAGGAGTATTTGAAGAGAAAAAACATAAAATGTCTCCCACGCCCGTCTTACCCACCGGACTTAGTTCACTGTGAAGTTTTCTTCATTTCGTCAGTCAAAGATCAAAAGAGGGGAAACTATTTAGGGACAAGGAAGAGGCACTTTTTACATTCAACCAGATAATCGAAGGCATACCTGCTGAGGAGTGGAGCCATTCCTTTGCCTCTTGTATGTGGAGGATGCAGTCGTGCATAAATTAATGCTAATGGAAAGTATTTCGAGAAGTTTTAAAAGTTTTAGTTCTCTAGGACTGGTATAATATGGTTAGTACGAGCGTATGAAAAATGTATATCTCGTACAATCTCAGACACTGCAAGGAAATGTTGACCAGTATTGCATCCCCAACCTTTTTTTTCTTCAATGGATACATCAAATATTGTCTACCTGAGAGTGTCAATGAAACGAGATTACCTGTACAATGTCTTCGATGTATCAGTCCTTCTCCACTGTCATTTTCAGACAACAAAGAGAATGTTGTCGATGAAATGAGATACAACCAAGGAAGAGATTTCGACAAACAACGAATGACATCAGGTGTATAGTTTGTGGATTCAATTTACAGCAAATTTCAATTACATTAATACTAATGAAGAATTGATCATTCTTAAAGTTTATTTAAACAGTCACAGAGTGTTTCACTGATGATTTTGAAATCAGTCTATATCATGCACACCTTTTCTCTGAAGTGTTAAGGCAAATTATTAAAACCTGTCTCATTCTTTTTTTTTTTTTAATCATGCATTTCTGTTATTAAAATACAGCATTGTTGCTATCTAAATTTCTCTCTACACATCCAGGCAACAATCTGGGCAATTCGCGAGCAATAAGCAATCCTATTTGTTCCGACGAGAAGATAATATATATATCAGTATAGGGTACTGTTAATTTCGTAACCGGCCGAGAGAATAAATTAATGACAAAACCACATAAGAGTATGATAGTTTCTATATAGGCCAACTTCCACAAACGATCCATTATTTTATATATGAAGCAACAAGATAGCCAGAAAAAAAGGATATCCCTTTCCATTCAGTGACCTCCATTTTTAGATTGTTGCACAGGTCTTTGTCAGTTCTTTGTCATTTGAGACAGACAGGATAGGCCGTGAAATGTTATATTCTTCGGGGGGTTTTGTTGTTGTTGTTGTTGTTGTTATTGTTGTTGTTTTCGTTTTTTTTGTTTTGTTTTTTTTACTATTACTGCTGCTGTCGTTTTTCTGAAATCTATTGCGGATTTCACAGACAGATTTTTTTTTTTAATCTTGAACAGTTTTGCAGCCTTTCAACAGAATTTCCCACAAGAACAACAATTTAAAGTATCTTAAGGTAATGGGAAGCATTCGAGGTTGACAAACGCAAATACAAGCCTCCTGTTCAAATGATACGGATGCTGATAGGTCTGGCTGTTATCGTCATCCGTCGTTGTATTTGTCCTTCTCTTCATTGTCTTCGTCATCATCTTCTTTGTATTTGTATGTGTATTTCTCTTCATATGTGTATATGTTGGGGAAAAGATATGGGGGGGGGGGGTAGTGATCAAAGGATTTCCTCGCTAAAATGTCTGTACTTCTTTTACATTTCTCATAAAAGTCCTTCACTGCATGACTGCAGCGCCTTGAAATCGTATTATTTTAGTTTCGTCTCAGCACTGGCTATTGCAAGCCTATGTTCAGCAAGGACAAGATTCCGCTTAAGATGGCTGGCAAAGGCTGCTGTCTCCACTGCAATAAATAACCCACCCTGGCAATGAGAGAGATAATTTGTATCAGCACAGGCATGTACAATGTGACATACAGAAAAATGTTATTCATAACCGTCGAGCAAAGGAATAAAGCAGTTGAGAGATGGCCACCCAACCTTAGAAATTCCGGAGACTCAACGGTGCACAAACTGCAACAACAACAACAACAACAACAAAAGCTCTCTGACTCAAAAACTGATTATTTGAGAGCAAATGCAGAACCAGACAAATCGAACCAGCCTGACAGCCGCGTTCCGTCCATTAAAATGTCTACGAAATGGAAAACGAGACCCAGACGACAAAGGAAAAAATATTTAAAACTAAAACGCCATTGTGAAAGGTTGGTCTGGCAGTAGAAAGTATCTTCAATATATCGCCTTCTCAGTATAGCTGATCCATATCATCCTGCCCATCTGCAAACCAGATTTCTGAACGCTCAACAGTATTCCAATAAATGAGTAGATTTATGTGGAGGTGGCCGGCGAACAGGCACAAGAATTAATTTTAAGATAGCACTTATTCAAATACATCACTCTGTTTAGCATTAAACTATCAAATGCATTATTTATCTTCGAAATGGCCCACTATGGAGTCCAAGAACAAATAAACAAATTGACAGCACAATGATACAACGATAACAATATGTGAATTGGTACTTATATCATTTTGACAGAGCGGACGCAATGGTCAATATACTGAAACATAAAGCGATAAAGCTATAGTATAAGTAAAAAATGATATGTAAAAGAAAAATGAGACGAACGGCTTTGTTTCTACCCACGGTAGTCATAACTGTCACGCATAGGCACGTATTATATTTCATGGATATAGTATCATTTGTCAGACGCCCATTTCCAGGTGACCATCAGTGGTGTCTATATGATTTCCGTGTATAATGTTCTGGTAGACTGGACTCGCCAAATAACAAATATTACAGATTAACTCGACTACTGCCCAGTTAAATTGTTTTGCCCTTTCTCTTTGGGCCAGACAGCACTAGGGTAACCTTAGAAAGTGGAGGGAGGAGGCACAGAGAAGATAGTGGAAGAAATACGACGAGTTTTTGACGAGTTCGGTTCATAGTTGTGTGCGAAATAATAACTCTGTTGAACCATACTTGTTCTGAAAAGAAGGCAAATTAGGTATCAGTATAAAGTACATTTTCAGTTTTCACTTCGAATCTCACCGAGATAATAGACTGACTGACAAAAACGCTGCCCAAAAGTATGCCAATCTCAACGTCAGGTAATCTCTATAACTGAAGCATACAAAAAATAATAGTGACAGTCAAAAGGAAAGCTGTCGTTTTCTTTCATATTTAGACGTCACAGAATTCGTTGTCATTTAGAATGGACAGGATAAGCCACCAAGTAATCACGGCATCATAACGGATTTGTTACTGGATCTCTGAGACTGTCAAGGAATAATGCGGGGGAGGCTGTTCTATCAGTGCCGGACCTACGACATAGATTTATCTCCATCTAAGCTTGGTGGAAATGGTATCGAAACGTATCAGGAATGGAATGCTTCTGAATCGAAATGACCGTTGGGTGAACGCAAATAACCATGGTGTTGAGCTGATTTAAATTTTCCTCATAAAAACAAAATAAGGATCTGGCGGAAGAAAATTAGAAACGGTGGAAACAGGAGAGACGGCTGAGTCAAAATTTATACAAAATTTATAGCCCGTAATACGTTTAGTTACTCCATTCCTCTTTATGGGGTCCCTTAGCGGATTCATGTCCATTGATTCATGACCACTCCAGCGGTAGTAAAGCAGTTTGTTGTGGCCATGTCTTTTTTCCTTGACATACGTCGATTTAAACTCTATTTCAAGAGCAGTTGTTTTTCCATACTGACTTATTGATTAGCGTTTAATTTTCTGATAATTTTGGACATGTCAAACAATCATAGTAACTTTATGAAACTATGAACTTCGTGATAATTAGCAATCTTTTTTCCCTTGACCCAAAAGCACGATTCGCGCGACCAGCTGTTGCTGATGAATGATGCTGGCGCTGTTGGTGAGATGAGGGAGAACAGGTATGTGTCATCACAATGAAGATCTACTTTCCCTTGTTCTATGCTTATTCGCTCAATATAGAAGCGACACAGTCATTTTGTTATACATAGTCGACCAATTCAGATTAGCTTTGTCTGCGGCACCATCATCATCTGCGTTCTAGACAACAGCTGTGCCACGTTTTTTCACTCCATCTTCCATGCGCTCCTTTCCAGACTGTATTCTTTTGATCATACAAATACATCTCCTGTATTTTCATCTCTTTTATGAATAGGCCAAAGGCTATTACCTGCAAAGTTTTCACCGAATTCGTTGATAATTTTTCAGGTTTTGCGTGCATGTAGATTTAATCTTTTGCAGATATCCCATTAACATCTTTCCAAGCAGATTAAATAATTTTCTGTTTACATCTTTTACATCCATATCGGAAACATTCGCCCGACGAATCGCCCGACGAAATCCAGTCGGAAACATTCGCCCAACGTTGCATTGAAATGTCTTTTTCCCCCTAGGATCTTAACAGCATTTCTCGTTTCTCTGCAAAACCCTTCTACAGCTTTGAATGTGCTTGGCACATACCGTGGTCTGCTTTTCTCTCCTACGCCAAAATTCTGATAGAGGGGACCCTCACGTTTTAACATCTTTCTTCCACTGTTAGAGACGTTGCTTGTTGAAATCAAGGCCTGTCTAAAAATGATTATTGTTTTCATTTCACCCATGCTAAATTATTGTTTCAACTTTCGGGATTATCATTGTAATCTTAATTGGAAGGGAGGTGGAGGTGGGAGGGCGTCCTGAAATACGGTTTTTGCTAGAAAAAATGATTTTAGGTTTTTCTGTTCTCTTAAAGGCTAGCACTTTCTGAATATAAAGATAGCATTAAAAAGTGAATATGTCTATTGTAACGTGTTTGACCAATGGTCATTCAACGGATGTCCCGGTCCACTGTATACCAGGATTCGGCTCCATCTGGTTGCTATATGCAGTGGTACATGCATCACCGAATACTGACATAACATGCATAAACACTCGATTATGACCTCTTCTGGCAATATCTTGAGCTCCTGTGACAGGGATAGATATTCGCTGTCCACTGGGATGAAACTGACTCACGATCACCCAAAATATTAGTGGATGGGACCTTTCACCAAGTGTTCTAAAATGCACTTTCACCTCCTGTAAAGAATTAAAACTCTTTTATTTTTGCTGCTTCACAACACCGTTGTGGCATATCTGCCATAGAAAAAGTGTTTTTTATTGGTTTTGACAGAGAAGAATATGGAGGCAACAAATAGGCCCTCAAGGATTCGGAAGTGGTTCTATTTTAGCCTCTTTGGTAATAGGGGCCAAGGAGCAAACTTCGAGACAAAGATATCATCAGAAAGCCAGGAAAAGGCAAAACAAAAACACAAAAGTCATGGAGAAATCGCCAATATCTGAACAATAAACGCTATTTTGAGGCTAAAAGCCAAATAAAAATTCTCTATGTCAATTTTTCCCTTAAAAAATAAAAAAGTATATGTTTTTCTCAAAACCCGAGTTTTGGTCACTATTTTGCTATCTCCTTTTTTATTTCTGAAACAATTCTAACCAAACTTGGCATGCCTAATTTTCACAACCAGGTCAAAAAAGGGATGATGCCCGGTCCATTCTGTTTTCTTGACTTAGAGAGAAATATGTTTTTGTTATGAAACAAGGCAAAATTTGAATTTTCACCACATGGCATTTTCAAAAATTTTTTCAAAATCTTCTTTTGTACATGAAGAGCTGAAAATATGTAAGTTTTAAGTAGTATGCCAAACAATAGGCTGACCTAGTTTCATCAAGTTCCACTGATATTCTGGCAGAGAAGACGCATGTAAATTTCAAAGATACCATTTTCAGAAAAGCCAAAATCCAAGATGACGGCTTTGTTATGGCAACTGTTCGGGAAAGTCAGGTTGTTGTTGTTGTTGTTGTTGTTGTTGTTGTTGTTGTTGTTGTTGTTGTTGTTGTTGTTGTTGTTGTTATTGTTGT
>JBCEWB010123864.1:0-11426 GCA_039654565.1 Peronia peronii | reverse complement strand
ATCTATCTATCTATCTATCTATCTATCTATCTATCTATCTATCTATCTATCTATCTATCTATCTATCTATTTACCTGCCTACCAGTCTATCTGACTGTCTGTTTATTTGTTTGTCTGTCAACCACCTATTTATCACTCCAAAACTAGATCTAGACTTTAATGAACAAGAGCAACAACAATAAAATACGCACAACAACAATATAACAGACGATGGTTCTTGAACATGTGTCTCAGGCAGGGCACGATTCTTACATTGTACAGATGTTGATGTATGGGACGATCTTTGTGTGTACCCGGATTTCATCTCTGACCTAAAAGTACATTCTAATGTCTTGCTCACTTTTGTGACTTTTACTATCGCCGGTGTGGAGATATAAATAAAAAAACATGTATAATGGTATAATTTTTCTGATTATAGCATACAGCTGGCCGATGGTCATCTGCTCTGCATCCCCTTCATTGTCGTTTGGTTTGTTTTTGAACTATAGGGTGGTTTGTTCCGTGTATTGGAAAATAAATGAGAAAATGAAAAATTATGAAAGGTTATAACATTTTAAACTGAGGATCTGAATTAATTGATTGAGTAAAGAAATATCAAAATGACAAGTACATGAATTGCTAATTTTGCCTGGGATCTGAGATGCATTTCTTCACGAAAAAGTAACATGATAATTTTTTTTGTTAAAGATGTTTACATATGTGACAACAGTGATAACATCCTAAGTAAATAATGCGAGCCAATGTACCTGTTGCTACAAGAATCTCTGAACTGAAAGCGAGAAAGACTGATGCCTTTTGAGTTGACGTGATTCCTAAGCATTTGTTCCAGATTGAGTAGGCCCTCACTGCATTCTGAGACTATCCACATATTATGTTACATGCCTTTGGATATACGTGCTGTTTTGATGTGTGTGTGTGTGTATGTTTTAGCGACTGTAATCCCTTATTTCCTTATGTTCTTTTTCTCTTCTCTGTGGGGACAGACGTTCAACGATTATTTAAATAGTACAATATATCATCTCTGTCTCTAGTTCAAGATATATATTTTTTTAATCATTATCATGATATAACAGAACATTTCCATCAGTTATCAAATACACAAACATGTTATAACGTCGGATGCATATTAGCTTTCACTCGATTCAGATCTAGATCTAGGCCAGGTAACATTGTCTCATTTAGGTCCTTTCGTTCACTCTATTGTCTGTTCTTGACCGATGGTGGGCATGGACGTCGCCCTCGTTGTGGTGAACTTTTATTGAAAATCTAGGAGTGTTTCCAGGCTTCAATTTTGATGTGTTGACATTGGAGGCGATAGATTTTGTCAGCTATGGGTTGACAGTGTGACTCAAGGAGCAGCCACACAACAAGGCTGGTGCTCTCTGGTATCTCTTACCAGGATATCATTTTCTTTTCTCGTCTAGCTTTCTGTTCCCATAGTTTTCTACATTGCTTTTTTGTATCTATAGGAAAACGACGAAAGCTTATCTTTTCCCCTAGGACGAAAGTTCATAGTCAAACAATGCATCATTGTTTACAAATCTATTTCCTGCGTTTTTTTTTTTAATCATGTAATTTAAAGCCAAAAATTCGAGATGCCATTTATCATCGTAACTTCCAAGAGAGAGAAAGAGAGAGAGGAGAGAGAGAGAAAGTAGACTAAGGGAGAGGAAAAGAAAGGGAAATAGAATAAAGAAGAATTGACAGAGACCAGTAACATGAGGGAGAGGGCGGTGAAGAGTGAAAGAAAAACGAGCAATCCTTACACAAAAGCGCCATAGGGGATGCCTCTTCATCGTCTGAATACTGCCTGATAGGAAGCTAATTCTTTACCCACTTCAGAAAGGAAATGGTGAGAAAAGGACGAGCCATTTTGTACAGCAGGGTTTACTCCCTTTAATTCCGTTGAATGTGACTATGAGAAGAGAGCTAAGCTGCTATCATCACCCGGCTTTTCAGGCCAGCTGTCATCTCCAGCTGAGGTCAGGTGTTGTACGTAATATTGTGTTAGGTCAGTAAGGTTGCTCAGTGTGGTATTAACGTTGGACAGGATGAGCATCTGTGACCCCTGGGATCCCAAGCTTGAGAGAGGAAACATACAGTGAGCCTTTCAAGAACTCATATTAATGGACAAAGTAGGCGCTTGCTAGCAGTGTTACAAGAGATGACTTTACAACGAGTACATTTGCAGATAAGGTAAGAAATACGTGATCGTAACAAGAGAAAGGAAATCCAATAACCAAAGGTAAATAGTGGTATTAAGAATTGCAGGAAATGTCCCTCAGAATATTTGGATACAACGAAATGCATTCTGCATATCTCTGAGATCAGCGAAATTATCCATAAATATATTCAAAGTGTAAATTTTCTCAACTTGATAACTATAGAAACCATGGTGTCTCATTCCTGGTTTATATATAACTAACTTTCAGCTACTTCTTTCAGTTTCAATATACAAGATAGACAGTTCCTACAAATAGCTAAGGATAATCATGTGATGTGTTATAATGATCTATATACAATCTCAGATTATCTAGGAATTCATTTAATACATTATTTGGTTGTTATTTATGGTGTCACACACATGTAGTCTGTGCGACAGAGACCTGGGGCCGAGCCAATGACTGTGTTACTGTATGTGAATAAGTGACTAGTGCTGAAACAATAACAGCTTTTCTGACTTTACATCATTCTGGAGTCAAAGAGAAGTAAAACAGTGTTCCAATAACAGAGCAGCAGCAGCAGCAGCAGCAGCGGCGGCAGCAGCAGCAGCAGCAGCAGACTTCTGTTATTTCATTTGCCTACTTTTATTGCCACATATCAAACTTTTTTCAACTGATGTCAATAATGTTTTGTAATAATTTATTCATGATTAACTTGCTGCCTGAAACTGAACATTTCTTGTTTCAGTAGGCCATAGAACAAATAATTTCCGCTGTTCTCTATATATTTGTTTTTACTGTTTGTCACTGATAAAATGAAAAATGACCTGTTTTGGTTTTTTTTTTAAATACAAAGACGCTTGAAGTTTTAGCATATTGCAGCTTATATCATTCGTGATGCAGTTTGTTCAAGTGCCCAAGCTATCACACATAACTTGCAGTAAAAGTCAGATGACTCAGTTTATAGTACTATTCTATCTGTATAAGACAATGACCTACGACCATTCATTTATTACACCGTTTTGAGAAGGGCACTGGTGAACTTTATAAATATGAAGTTGCAAAGCTTGATTCAGACTTTTTCAAATTAGGCGCCACAGGACAATGAGCAAACAAGAGTAGCGGTGACTATAAGTACAACCAACATCAAGATAAACAACATTAAAAAATATAAATATATAATTTCGATCATAAAATGAACATTGGAATATGTATCAAGACGTAGGTGTGATTTCTTTACTCATCTTCCAGTCTTAAAGTTACGACCTCGCCTTCTGATAATTTGATACCTATAATGAATTTCAGCAAGTATATAAAAGAGCTCTTTGGCGTAGACTGATAATAAAATGAGGTAATTTTCTACATGAAGTCTAGGACCAGCAGTTAAGAAAAAACAACAACAGAAACTAGAAGTAGGCTAACAGCACTAACTGAATGTCGAAGACAACGATTTCTAATTCTTCAAAGTTGATAGATCTATCGCTCCACTATGCTCTGGGTGGTTGCATATTTTTGGGGAATAGTTGGTGATCAATTGGTGTATCCACAAGAGGTTGAAAACCACGATCTATTTGCTAGGTCAAGTGTGAAAAGCCACCATATTGCCTTTGCTTTAGATTCTAATGGTACCTAACCGAATAGCCTAGCCCGTATTCCATGGTTGGGCGAGGGGAAGCAAGAAATATCTGAAAGAGCCAGGAGAGGATGGGAGCATGGGTCTTCTCTGGTATGACTGTGCACAAGGCAGCATGATTACATGGCTGCAGCACCCATTTTGCTATACAGGAACGAAGCAAGGAGTGAACAACAATCATCACGACACAATGAACATAACTCACCACTGTTACCAATACTACCGTTTCTACTAGTAATGTTACAATTACAACTACTTTGACCACTGCGACCATTATTATTTTGTTGCTATTACTGCCTCTGCCAATGCCTCGATTATTACGGCCTACAGTAAACCACCGCCTCACTAACGACAACAACAACAACCGTACTAGCAAGAGGTAACTGGGCCCCCTCTCCCCCTCCCCCGTCCCCCCTCCCTACCCCCTCGCCTCCTCCTCCTTTCCTTCTCTTCATGCATACAGCGCGAGCCCGTGTCTTGTTTTTTGAAATGCATTCTTAATTCACTTTTCTATAATTGTCGTTTTATTCCTTATCCCGGGGTGGGTAGAACATTTATGACTAAACTCTGTGAGTGATAGACCTAATAAATTTGAAATCTATTGAACCTAGATGCCCTCCAAAAAATAGTAGTAGTGAATAGTGATAATAACTGAATTACAGAGTGAAAAAAAACAACAACAAAAAAGTAACCACACATTAGTGCCGGCGGTAAGTAATGAATCAATCGAAAGAAAGAATTCAAGTAAGTAAGAAACATGGCTGATTTGAAACAAAACAGGTAAGGAAGTCACGGCTGGCTACGGCTGGTGGAATAAGCTGGACTAGGCAAGTCTTTAGTTCTTCTGTTTTAAATCATCCACTATTGTTTTTCCTTCTTCTCTCCCCCTTTCTTGCCTTCACATTTTCCACTGATTCACGAATTATGATCAGGTCTAATGTGTGGTAAACTTCAGAAGGCTTTCCTTTTCGTTTCAACGGTTACCATTATTTGTTTAGTCAATTTCCCGTTATTTAGTCAAAAACACCACTTTTATTATTCGGACGGCATCTAGGTTGAGTAGGCTCTAAATATTTTAAGTCTGTCACCCATAGCGAAAAGTTTTAGTTCTAAATTTCTTAGTCTGTGTTTTTAATGTTTTTATACTATCGGCGCTTCTTTCCTGAGCCCGGTAGACTCCCACAGTTCACGCACGTGCACCTGGTTCAGTTCGGTTCATGGCGGTCGATGGCGAACCGAGATCCGGTGGATATATTTAATATAGCATATCCATGTTCTAGACATCTTTTCTTTTGTTTCCTTCCACATCTTTTCGTTGTCATAGCCAATTTCCATTTTAGTTTCCTTTCTTTTCTTTCTCTGACCGTCAGTGTATGGATGACCGTTATGCTCATGTCTGTCTTGCAGATGTAGATTCTTTTGGCTGCATGTCATACTGACCGACATTATTTTGAAGGAATTACGATGGTACATTGCGTTTGCCGTTACAAATGTCCGTGAATCCACCTTAATTAAGCATACTGCTAATATGTTCAGTCTGATATTATTTTGATGCTTCGCACCCTAAATTTTTACATAGGAATGTTAGCATGTTACATCAGAATTGTCATTGATGGTGAGAGTCGCTAAACTATCATTATGCTAAACTGTTAGATCTGCTTGTAACTGATTTGTCACTGGTAGCGCAAACAATCTCTGAATATCATTGCCCACACTGGTGCATTCTTTTCTTGCAAGGATCCCTTTACAATGTTTAGAATGAAGCTTGCAAACTTAGAGCCTCGAGTCCATAGCTGTGAAAAAAGAAATCAGAAAAAAAATCTAGATCCCCACCATACTAAAGAAGCATCCATAAAACAGCCAATTTTCCAAGGTTTCAGAGTCCTCTCCTGCAGGACAGGCTGAGCCGGATGTAGACATCTGTGTGTGAAGGACTTATAACAAAAGGTCCCACTGTATTTGCGAGTCAGAATAAGATGATTAATTAGTAGCAAGGCTAATGGTCATTCTATACTGTCAGGACACCTGGTGTCCGGATGAACACTTCTCATTAGTCTCATATTGTATCCTGGCGTCAGGAACCTGTGTCCATTTCTTTTTCTTTCCATCTTTAAAATTACGAACCGATCTGTGAAATATCTATCGATCAAGTTGTACCGTCTTCGTTTACTTCTGAAATCTTGTCTTCCTTCGCCGTTCCTAACAGATCAAAATTGGTTAAGAGAGCCCTCTTTTTTTTTCTATTTTAATACATATTTTCTCTCTGCTGAAAATGAAACACATTTTTTTATTACTTACATATTTTTAATTTTAAAAAATGTTTTGATAAATCATCGTTAATCGTCTGTGAAAGACTTTCTTTTTTTCTTTCTTTTTTTTTTTTTTTTTTGTTCATCAACACAATGAATATTTGATCGTCAGCTGTCTTAAAAGTACGATGTTAACTTGCATACTACATAACTAGATACGTCATGCTGCTTGAGACCAAGAGTTTTTCCTTTATGGGGACGGGGTGGTTGTTGAACAAACAAACATACAAACAAATGGACAAAATAACAAAAATAAGGATCTGTACTCCATCATTGGTCACACAATAAACGACGT
Organism: Peronia peronii; assembly: GCA_039654565.1. NCBI lineage: Eukaryota > Metazoa > Mollusca > Gastropoda > Systellommatophora > Onchidiidae > Peronia > Peronia peronii. The sequence goes on along the minus strand of JBCEWB010123864.1, from coordinate 5,027 downwards.
ATGCATTCTGCCTATATGTATAAATGTGCACAGTCTGATGTCTGATTGTTATTCCTATTGCACCATATCTATCTGTTCATGGAGATGGGAAATGACAAAGTCAAATGCTGGACAGTGACGTGCTGACTTAATGAATATCTTCACTGCATCGAATGTCTACTTGAGTTAGCGGTTTAAAACCTTTTTCTTTAGTCAGTCTCAGAGGCACGGGTGTTATCATCACTCTACTAACAACTACTGTGCAGCACGGCGGAGAAACTGCTGAGGGATAATGGGGCATTCTAATCCCTGGGCCCAGAGGGGCATGCTGCTGCTGATGATGATGAATAGCTTCCAGAGGTCACATGGATTTATGGGCCTCGATCTTTATTAATCGTGTCTCTACAGTAAGACAACGGTAAGAAAGGAGCTGTCATGGCGGGTGGTTCTGTGCAAAATGACTGTCTCACTGATTATGTATTAGAATGTTTCCTGTTAGCCATTAAGCGATTGCTTGAAAATGCATGAAGCCCATATTGATGCAAAGGCTGTCAACTGAAGAGAGAGAAAGAAAGAGAGAGAGAGAGAGAGAGAGGCAGACAGACTCAGAGAGAGATAAAAAAAAAAGCCTGGCGCAAAAACTTTGTTGTAAACTCTTGAATAAAACACAATTGTCTTTTACTGTCTACTTTGTTTCTTTCTTTTATTTTTCTGATCCCTTTCAATTTTTTTCTTTTTCCCCACCTTCCTTCTTTTTCAGATGTTAGTGAGCATTTTTGTTACATGACTGAGTGAATCCTCCGCTATTTTATAGGGGACACTTTTCACAAGACGTGCCAAATTCAGCGTGCCCAAGCACAGTCCTCGGGCCATTTTCTTCTGTCCGATCAACAATGGTGCGCTGGGTGTGAATAATTAACGATATCCACTTCCATCTCTACGTGAGCCCAACAGTCCCATGCTTGCACGTCAGTCTGTTGCACTCATATTGATCTCAGGATGAATGTTTACTTTGATTATCCGGTAGACTGATATTCGAATCTGATCAGCTGACAAAGACGGAGAAACATGTACAATGCGCTTAGTGCATGACTGTATACACGTAATTTGTTCAAACTACTAACCATTCAGTATATCTCTTGAACATCAGTCACTGGGGCAAGAAGAGGAAGAATATCAAGATTAAAGCAATAACAATAACGAAACTTTTGTCCCTATAATAAATCATTCCGAGTATTCGGCCAAATTTGTCTCTCAGGGTGCAGAATTCCAAAATAAAATGATGATCCCGCTCCATCATCTTGATTTAATTACTTCAAACTGAGTTCATTGAATCCATCAAACGAATGTGATGTCACGTTGCAGTTTTTTAAAACTGTTTCTAGATAAAGTCCGACCCAGCAAAATGTAACAAAACGTAAAGAGCTCAACCAATCTCATTCAGCTCAACGGTTGACCAAGAAGCGTCTACCTTCAGTGAGTGAAATTTTTGATATGTTCGGTCAATATTTCACCATGGTAATCTCTAAGGCACTGCACTCAAAGAGTTCATTCGTTAGAAAGTGAATCAAGAATAATAACATCTAGGCCATATCACTCTCACACAAGTCTTGAATGTTCGGTTTCATAGAGCTTTTTAAATATATTTTAACAATAGATTTAGATATAGCTGAAAGAAAAGTAAACACAGTTATGAAATAATCATTTCCACACTGATTTGTAGCTGTTGAAATGTATCGGGCGGCAGATCTGAATAAGAGATCGCTCTTCTCCGAAAGATTACTGTTGATGTGAAAGTATTTGTACAGGATATTGTACAAGTTAGTTCAAACTTATATCTACAAACATTGGCCACCCGTTATCAGATCAAAGCAAGGATGTCTTTAAAAATTCAGATTTTAATTATAAGCATTCCGCCCACATCGGAGGGCAGCCACACAAACAGATTTAAGAAGATGAAAGAGAAACATCACAAATGGCTCTACAACAACAATTAACTATAGGTTTTTAATTGTGCCTCTGAAATTGTTTGACAACAAAAATACAACTTAGAGCATTATGAGTCCTATCTCTAACGGGTTTCTATAACAATGTATTGTGAGGATTTCAACAAAGATTGAGATAAAAGTAGAGCTTATAAATGCCTTGGCGGTCTAGAGCTAATTCGGCCCACACACGTACGAGCCCGACCACGAGTATGGCCTCCGATCTCCAAATCGTATTAAATAGCAGCGTATGTGGCCGATTTCATGAGGCCGAGCCTGAGGCGCGATGATCTGAGGTTAGAAATTCAAGCTCTGCCAAATATTTTGCCATCGAGCCATGAGGCGAGGGGAGTGGTGGGGTAAAAAATGGTATCTTTTTAAAACATTTTTGCTTTTTTTTTTTACTTCAAATTCGTAATCAGCGTCAAATTTACCATGAATTTGATACAAAACACCATGCCGTTGCGATGTTTAATAAAAATTCTGTAAATCAAGGAAAATATTATTGTTCCGTCATCCGCCTAGTAGACTGAACAGAAGAGTGACAGACACGGCGAAGCGTCTCGTGCCTGTGTGGTATGTTGTGGTTCATATTGTGCAGAAATGGTTGATGTAACACTATTTAGAAATTTGTCTGTGTTCTTGAGAAAATTATAGCTTCGTGGTCAAAAGAAAGGACATTGGAGTTCATTTTACTATAAATCTGCAACGAAATCCACAATAGGTTTATGGACTCGAAAACTGCTGAATGGATCCATCTGAAATTTGGCACACAACATTGTTGCATATGGATCTGTGTTTCTATGTACATAAACCCGAAAAAGGCTTATTATTTTTGACGTTATTCTAAATAAATGCGATAATTACTGAATAACAAACTCGCGAGGGTGCTTGATCCGAATTGTTCGTTCGATAGTACGGCACGTTCAAAACACCAAGCACTTTTTCTTTGAGTAACATTCAATTTAATCCCCCAAAATACCAACATCGAGGTGCACAAGCTTTAACTCGCAGGGCAGTATCAGTCTGGCCTATACAAAAAATGTATTTAAAAAATCTCCCACCAAGGCCGTGGGTTCTCCTCTAGTTGAACTATACAGATATAATGAATGCTTATGGAGAGTGAAAAGCAAGGACTATTCCAACACGATCAAGAGGGAGAAATCCTACGAAGAAATAATTACTTATTAATTAATTTCTTCCAGGTGCAAAGATACTGTTGTTGGTAAAATAAATAATCTACTTCTTTTTTTCATTAGTAGAGAATAAACAATTAGTCCACAAATAGCATTTTGTTTGTCCGTTGCCATTGCGTTCATGAAAGAACCTCCTTTATATATAGAAACGTTTCTGTGGTTAACTAAACAGACAGGCGCGAAAAATATACTATGGTGTGGTTGGTGCGTGTGTATTCAAAAAATACCCTCAGGCCAGGCTCGAGGCGAGGCCCGAGGCCAAGCTCAAGGCCAGGCTCGAGGTCGGACTCGTACGTGTGTGGGCCGCATAAGGTCCGCTATAATTCTCTCTGACTACCACTCAAGGCGGATTTTTCTGTCTCCTGTTAAGGGGGGTGGGTCCTGAAATTTGGATATTGCTAAAAAAAATCCGATCTGTTTAATAATCTCATCGAATCTTGAGGTGTTTCAGGCAGAAAAACTGACATGAGGTAGCTTTTAGACTACAACTTTTCTCAAGCACAGATTTACGACTTAGCTTATGTAGGCCCAGATGGGACTTTACAGCTATCGGGTCTACATTTCAAGTATTCCCTGCTTATGACTGATTTATGAATGTTCTAACAGAGTAATCTTTCTGGAACATGGTAATTCTCACAGTAACAAAACTGAAGAAACCAGCAGTGTAGTGAACTCCTGTATCGTTATGTTTCCAAATATGAGTTTTTGCTTCCTACAGGGAAAAAAATGGGAGAATGGAAATGAAGACAGAGAAAACGAGTTGTTATAATAATACTATGTATTAATGGTCACGAGACAGCTTGAGTGTGCCGGAACTGATACGGTCACAACAAGGCAACAGAATACAAATCTGCCTAATAGCCTGCTATTTTCCGAACTTTAGGGTCTGATAACAAACCTGTCTCTAGAGGGCCAAAGCTCCCGGCCTGCTAAGTATCAAGCATAGCGTCTCTCGGAATATGTCGATATCTCTCTCTAAGTATGTGTGTCATCACCACATTGTTCACTTAACATATAGTTTAACAGGTTATGTTATGACAGCAGTATTTTTTTTTAAATGCACACACAAAAACAACACAAAATGAAAGAAACAAAAAACAAGAGAAAATACGCTCAAAGATTTCCATCTTATTTTTTTTTCTGATGAGGGATTCTAGTTTAAATCTGGTCTTTTGTCTTGAGAAATGCCATTAAAGGGAGGGGGGGGGGGGTCCTGAAGGTGATTTTTTTTTATTATTTCAGATAGGCTATTTTAACCTTGTCCATCGCATTCGGCATGTTCAAATTAGAGGAAAACAGTAAAAAAAAAATCGACTTTTTCAAATAGTTGCCATGGCAACACCGCCATCTTGGATTTTAGCATCTCTAAAAATCTATCTAGTCCGCCAAATTTTAACCGAACTTGATGAAACTTTGTGAGCATCTTTTTGACAAAATATCTAAAAAGTTACATATTTTCAGCTGTTTGTATGCAATAGAAAATTTTCTAGAAATTTTTCAAAATGCCATGTAGCAAAATTTCAAATTTCGCCATTTTTTCATGCTAAAAACCCATTTTTCTCTGAAACTTACCAACAGAATAGGACGCGCATAAGTACGTTTTTGAGTTTGGTTGTGAAAGATGATGTGTGCCAAATTTGGTTAGAATCAGTTCAGAAACAAAAAAGTAGATAGCAAAATACTGATTAAAAAACCGGATTTTGAGAAAAACGCTTTTAAAGTTTTTTTTTTTTCACGGAAAAATTGACATGCAGAGATTTTTATTCGGCTTTTGGCCTCAAAACACCCTTTTTCTACATATTAGCCCTCTCTTCATGACTTCTGTGTCTTTTATTGCCTCTTCCTGGCTTTCTGGGCATAATTTTTC
>JBCEWB010123832.1:0-11427 GCA_039654565.1 Peronia peronii | reverse complement strand
ATAGATAGATAGATAGATAGATAGATAGATAGATAGATAGATAGATAGATAGATAGATAGATAGATAGATACATGGATGAAAATAGAACTATACATATAGAGAGAATGATCTTGTAGAGAGGCGGATATATTTGTGACTCGTTATACCCATCAATGGTTGGAATCCATTTTGCTTAACTCACCACTTTCATTATGATAATAAAAAAGATAGTTAACCTTGTTGGCTTTGAAAGAATATTGTTATAGGAATAAGAAGCTCCATCGATTGTGCTAGAATCAGCCACCAGTTTGCCACTTAGCACAAGAGGTATCAAAAACTCTCAAAGAGGTAAAAGGAGAATTGATGGAGAATAAGTACGTTCAAATAAGAGAGAAACAGAGAGGAAGATAAAGGAAAAAGATGAGGAGTAGGGCATGGGATAGATGGAGAGACAAAGAGAAGTTAGAGAAAGTAAGAAGAAGAACAGACAGGGGAAAATAAGACAGTAGTACGGAAAGAATGTGTGGGATATTGCAGAGAACAAAGCTCAAAAAGGAAGTGAGAGACTTGGCTGTTGAATTAGAGAGTAAGAGAAAGGAAAAGAACAGGTGGGAAGTATAAGGGAGTAAGCGAGAAATGCCCAAAGAAGGACAGAACGAGAGAGAAGGAGAAGAGAAAAGAGATGAATGGATCGATAGACAGTTTGTGAGTAAACAAAAGAATCAAGAAGACAGGGAGACAGAGAGATGCGCTAGTAGGAAAAAAAATGAAGAGTGAAAAAGTAACTAGAAGGAACCGAACAGAGAGGAAGGAACGAAAGTGAAAGAAAATATAGAACACAGAAACAGGGAAAAGGAAAGTGAGCAAGAGAGTGATGAAGATTGGGGGGGGGGGGGAGAGAGAAAGAGGAGAAGAGAGGCCTGGGTGAGGAGAGAATGAAGAGGAAAGAACGGAATAGAGAATTGAAGAAAAATATATCTGTTTAAGTGTGTGCGCGCGCACGTGTTCGTGTGTATGCGTATGTGTGTTTGGAGGAGGAGAAAGAGAAGAAAAGTTAGAGAAGAAGGGAGAAAGAGAAGGAGTGAGTGACACGGAAAGAGAGACGATAGGGAGTAAAAAGAAGAGAGTGACTGTGGCAGAGTGTGGAATGGGGAAAGAAGGAATGGAGATAGAAGAAACACACTGAGACAAGGAGAAGAGAAGGAGGAGAGAGTGTGAGTGAAGGAAGAAAAAGAGATGTCAAGACAGAAGATGAATGAAAGAAATGAGAGAGGAAAGGAGAAGAAAAGAGTCAAAATTAGAATATTACGTACAAAAGGATGGACAGATAGAAAAAAAAACTGAGGTGCCAGATGGTGGTGGGAATAGACAGATACCACAGAGAAAATGAAGAAAGAAACAAGCGTTCATGTTCAAACAATTTATTTCATCTGACCTGAATATGGATTAGGTTTAGAAGAAAGTCTTGAATCCCCAGCTTTAATCATGGGATAGCAGGTTGTGGAGCAGGACATCACAGCTCTAGCCTAGGAATTTCCAATCTTTTCATCTCAATTATATTCGAAATTTATTCCAAAATTATTCTGTTTTCTCCAGTAATCTGCGTTTGCAACCGAAACAGGGAAGATTAGTTACCATCTCGGTTTTGGCATTATTATTGGAAGTTTAAGGTTCAAGTACAAATACAGTTGTTAGTAGAGATCTACTTATGGATAGCTGATGAGAAATTGATACCACTGTACCAATGACAAATATAGTCAGTCAATGAAAGCACTGAGGGAAGTTGATCTTGTTCTCCGTGTACTTTGGAGGAATTATTTTTTTTTGCTGAATGAGCAAGATTTCACTTCAACTTAGCGAACTGAGAGTAATTATAACTGCTGCTTCGGTTTGATGGCCATAAAGGTTGCCAACTCCGGCAGCTGTAAATAGTGGAATGAGTTCGAAGCTCATTCAGCAAAGGGCATCATTTGCAATCTGATGATCAAGATCGTTAAATCCAGAATGTGAATGAGATGGAACAAAAGATTATTTATTAAAGTCGGCTTTCAGAAACAAACTGTTTTAAGAAATTAACACACGAATCTATAATCAGTAAATTTAAATAACATGCATTTTAACCCATTTTTTACAAAGAGGTGTTTATTTTATTCTAAAACTAATACTCATACTTCAGCCCGCCTTCTGCAAATGTACTCCCCTAGTAGACGAAGTTTAGATCGCTTCACCCTAAGTATGGGACTTTGAACTCATATTCTTTTCCATATAGTTTGCACCAGCAATACTAGACGTGGGTTGACTGTCAACGGTTGTCTGCCGACCAGTGCCGTTGCCAACTGCCAGTTGGCATCAAAGAACTTTTGGCATATTTTGCCTATTGATGAAGCCCAAACATGTCTGCATACCCGACCATGAAATTGTGTTCAGACCTCTATTAGAAAACGGCCACATCATGCTGAGTGCTTGGTAGGCTTTCATCTGTGTTCACTGTTGAGGAAAACGGGGAGGTTGAAAACAATGAAGTGCTGCTTTCATACCGTGATATTTACGATGGCAACCGATTGCCAGTAATAATATATTATATAAACAATGAGGAAAAAAGAGTAAAACTGCAAGAGAAGTGGAAGAGCTCAGTGTTGAAAGCCGGAGCTTTACCCAAATGGCATGCTATTGGAATACAAAGGGCTACTGTTGTAACGTTTTTTTTGCCAAGGGCTAAAGGACAGTTTCAGCGTTTTGGTTGCCAAGGGCTAAATGGTTAAATAATTATCAAACTAGTTAAATCATCTAGAATACATCTATCTGTATACGCGTTGTCAAGATCGGTCACTATCCCTCACTTTCAGTGAAACTTTGGCATTTTCTAATATATAGTGCTGGTCATGCTAGGTCAGGTAGTTCCTTTTTTGTATCCTACCAAGGACTACTGTTTTAACAGATAGATCTAGAGGAAAGAGGAAATATCAGAATAAGTTGGTAAGAACGCAGAACTGTGCACTATTGACAAGTGCCATCTAATTATTGTCTAGATCCTGTTACAAACGGGCATGAGTGCTGAATTGGCATCACCGACGCGTGTCATCCAATTACTGTCTGCTGTGTTTTTCTTTCGCAGTGCTTTCTCTCTCCCCTACCTCCCACTCCCTCCACCACCACCCCACCCCATCCCCCTTGTTTTTTCCTCCCTTTTTCCCTCCACCATACTTTACATGGGCGAATACTGGATGAGTTGTCTCTACGGCTGAAAATTCTGCTCAGTAAAAGATCAGGATGTCTCCCGATGTCATAGAAAATCATTCCATGATGGTGTTTGTCCTGTGTGTTAGGCTCTATTAAAATGGCTTGTCTAATGAATGCAAGTGCATTAGTGATCAGGATAAACTTGAGGTTGTACGTGAATGTTGTCAAGGTGAGTTCCGAAGCGAAAAGGAAAGAAGAAAAAAAAAGCGAAAAAAGCGTATATAAATTAATGTAGTTGTTGTTTAAATGTGTATGATTGTATGTGTTTGAGAACAGGAGTTAGACATAACATGTGTGACTGAGTGAGCGAATAGTGGAAGTGTGTGAGTGATAAAATGGATAAGGGTATGGTTATATTAGTTGGCACCCCGGCTTTTAGGTTGTTGCACTGCAGGAGCTGAGATGTGACGTATCATAATGTAACCTAGGGAAGGCAACACATTGAGAGAATGGAGTGAAAAGACAAGCAAAACAAAGAAACTTCAACGAACAAGAGTTAGTGTTATGGCAACTATTGTTATTTTACTTCATCTTGAACGCTGCTTGGCATTTGTTTTAGCTACAATAGTTTGAATGATTAGGTTTAATCAAATGGCATTACCATTTAAATTACATGACATTAATATTGATTTCTGGTGAACATCAAACGCAAAGTTCAATTTCTTATGAGTAATACGCTATACCATACCCCGAGATACCACCCCTGTACTCTGTGTTACAATGATATTGAATGCCAATAAGGATTTCGTTATCCCGAGCTAATAATCATTTTGCCAGTTTCACCCGTAAATACCTTTTGAATACATACAATAATTTTCTCTATATATAACATACTCCCTCCCCCCCCCCCCCCCATCCCTTTCCCATTTTCCTTTTTCCCCATAAAAAAAGAAGTTTTGCTTTTTGTCTGTGTGTATGTGTGTGTGTTTTTGTGTGTGTATGTTTGTGTGTGTATGTTTATTTGTGTTTGTGTATTATTGTTGTTGTTATTTTTGTTTTGTTGATTTTTGTATGCCACAGTGCTTTTGTCTGCAATTTCAGTTCACACGATCTGGCGATCAGTGATTTTCACCTTATTTATTATCACATGAAAGGAAGTCGTTCATACGGAAAACGATTGCTTCCACTTTAAATCAACTATTTCACAAACTATTTATTTGCTAGCTTTACGTTGCATATTCCTAGAGAGAAAATTAAAACCTATTATGCATTTTATACACATCATGATACAAAGGATGCATAAGGTAACGAAAGAACTAAACTTTGGCATGTGATGCAATTGTTACACTCTGACATTAGGAGAACTTTTAAAGAGTGTGTATGTGTTGTGATTATTATTGACATATGGAAATTGATTACATTTGTCAATTCGATGTAATAGATACCCGATTATATCAGTATGTATGTGTGGTGTGTGTGGCTTTGTTTGTGCCAGTGCAAATCAGTGGTTTATATTATCTGCAAGTTCAGTGCACCGCTTGCTGACCAGAAGAAAGACAATGTTTTCTCATTACACGTATTATCCCTTCTTCTTTTCCACCAACCTTCCCCCACCTCCTCGTCCGGAAACTAGGGGCTTGTTGCAGCTGTCAATTTCACAATTCTGTCAGTACCCAAACGTATGTGTGTGGTGTGCGTATGTGTGTGTGCGTTCTGAATATGAAATCGAATGTCTGTTTTTGTTTGCAGAGATGAATAACTCTGCCTGCAAATTAGATGCACAAATATTGGCTGATCAGAACTGCGTGTTTATTCTGCTGAGCTCCTCCTCTTCATCTTTTTTTTCCCTCCCATTTTCCCATCACTCTATTTTAATATCCATTCTAAACAAGGGGAGCCTTGTATCTGTCAGTCAGCGTATGAGAGGCACCAGCTAAAAAAATGGGGTGCAGGGAGGGGGGCGGGCTTGTTTGATGGGAGGGGGGGGAGGATGAAGGGGAGGGGCGATCAGGGAGCAGACAGCATTGATTACATGTCAACGTTCAGGCTGTGAATCAGGAAACCTTCCCGCTGCCTCATTGATCTAATCGCTTCATCACGCAATGTACACTATTGCCAAATGTCACATTTATTTATTCTCCTTAATTAATGCATTTGGAAGAGATCAAAAAATGATTCTGCCTTGATCTTTTAAACACTGTCAGCCGGTCCGTCTCACGTAATGAGAAAAATAAATGGGGTTGGAGTGGGATGGGGGGAGGGGAGGGGCATGGAAGTTTTCGCTTTTCTGTGGGGAAAAAAATGCATTCCTTGATGGTATACATGGTTTTTCATTTATCTCGTTTGTTAATAACTTGCCGTCGAGCATGGTAGTCCGAAAAGTCATATAAAAGGATAATTAAATGGGATGATAGAATATTACTAATGAGAGTAATTAATTGCGCATCGTCGCAAACATCTACACTCTAGCACTTGACACACAGAGAAAGGGGGGGGGGGGGGAGGGGAGGGGCAGGAGAGAGTAAGAAAATGAGGAAAAAAGCAAATAAAAGACAAAGATTTCTGTGTTTAATACATTTTAGGTCTGTGAAAAAAAAAGTGTTCTCATGATCGAAAATACTTGCAGAATTCATGTTGCAGAGTAGGCTCATTGACATGACTTGAATCTGTCTTCTCTCACCAGGTCTCTGCTATATCGAGTGTTCTTTCTTGCAATGCTTCCTTTGTTTACTATCTTCCTGCTTGGCTTCAGCAGTCCGTTCTGGATGAAGAAACATCAGGTAAGTTTGGTTAGTTGTTTGGGTTTTTTCTTTTTTGAAGCTGACGAGAGAAATTGAAGACCCAAGAATGAAAAGTGCTTTCTCAAAAAAAAAAAAAAAGACCGTTATGGTTCTGAAGTCTTAACAATATACTATTTTAGTTACTCCAGTTATACATTTTATGTTGTATGAATCTTTGCACCAACACTTTATGTACGAAAGTCCATAAGTGCAAAGATTTATAAATCTTCATACTGATCATCCTAAGATTAGAAATGGTATTCTTTTGTAAAATTTTGACACCTGTTGTTCTTTCACGCGTTCTTGACATTGGCTCATTATGTGTGAGATGAGCTTTAGATACTTTTTGCTTTAGGGTTTTAAGTACTTCTTAAGGCCGCCCAATCTTCAACTTATAATTACTGTCTCAAGCAGGGAGGCTTGAATTTTCTTGTTTAAGTTCCCTTGTTGTAAAAGTCAGTGAATGAAGAAAAAGATGAGAAAATTATGTCCATATGATTACTGCTAAGTCTTGTAACCATAATTAATTATCTGTAAAGTTTCGACTATTTTCCTTTAATGTACTTCAAATTTCAGAATTTTTGAAGGAATCACATTTGCTATATGATATAAGAAATAATGCGTTGTTATTGTTGTTGTTGTCCTTTTTTAACAAAAGTTGCTTTGCTTTTTTTAGCGGAAGTTCCAAGACAAATGAATATTCCCTACTTAAGGAGCAAACGATTACCAATTTTTAGACACTCGTCGATTGGCTATGCAAGTGCATTGCCCCACGGTGTGCCCGAGTAACGTTCTACTAAGAGATCATTAATAACCTGGTCTGTCATTAACCATGTTCTACGCATTAATGGTATCTTTAAACTTTTTTTTAAAATGGCTTGCAGATTTGAGAGAACCCTTATGTCGATCTAGATCTACTCTACATACTGATCGAAAAGCTGAATCGAGTTAAAAATTTAAGTCAAATTGAAGTCCAACATCAGACCAGTCGGACGAAGGGAGGTGGTGCTGAGGCGTTGAGAATTTTAAGTTAACATGTCAAGGAATGGTAACGCTCTCAGAACACTCATTGATCTAGTTTTCATAGCAGTTTGCTCTGTTTTCTACACAAACGCAGAATTAATGCAAGGAATGACCGACATTGATCAATTCTCTTTATTGTCCAGGTGGACAAGTATCGAGGTCACTACAATATGAAAGAAAAGGTGGACGTCAGCATCGGACTTTGGCGTGTCTGTGAAGGCTCTGATTTCTCCGATATCATAGACTGCACACCGCTGCCTGATGTCACCTCTTGTGAGTATTTAAAACGTGATATGGATTCAATCCATCACAACTACACAGGAACTCTGGTTTCTCCTCTCTCTTTTCTAGATATTTATTTTTAAAGTGTGCTCTGTGTCGTTACCAGTCTTGTTCTCTGTATGTTCTTGCCAGTGGGCCATAAGAAATAATGGTCTTGTGGTCCGTCAGAGGCGTTAAATACCCAAACCAGTTAGTAATTATGAATATTTGCATTAAGCCCTCCACAAAATAGGACGAAATGCAGACTAGGCGTGACGTAATTTCAAGCATTCATAATGCAGCGAAAAAGCGTCCAATCTGAAACTTTTATCAAAGAGAGAGAGAGAGAGAGAGAGAGAGAGAGAGAGAAAGAGAGAGAGAGAGAGAGAAACGTTTCTCTTTATTGTATCTAACTACAAATCTGGAATTTATGTATCTTGTGTTGTGTTGGTCTAGATATGAGGTAGTTCTACAGGAAAGATGCTGAATTTGTGTAGAAAATTCATGCTACTAAAGGTCATCATCTCCTTCGGCCATTACCATTTTGCTGTAGCCCATTTATCTCAGTCGTCCCTACAGATATACTGAGGAGAGAAACCATTGTTTAGCTCTAATTGCTCTAACGCCTGTCTTGTCCTTTTCCCTGTTCTTCATGCTCAGTTTTCTTTTAACTTTTATATTTCCAGCTTTCTTTATGAGCTTAGTTTCCTTTAAATAAGTTTGAAAACGAATTTCCTTTCTCCTTAACACTCCCAAAGAACATATACGAAGGCAGCGAAGAACAAGTTTTGTGACTGTGTGTTATTTAAAATCAACTTTTGTCAAATTGATAGGCACTTTGAAGACAATATATTGTAAATTTACTACAGTTTTTGTAAATCACTCGGTGATTCAAAGTTCATTCAGATCATCGATATAAAGAACTGATCAGAACCAGCATATTTTGTTTCATTAAGACAGACAGACAGCCAGCTACACAGATAGACAGATAGACAAACAGACAGAAATTAATAGAGGTTGTTCTTGATGAAATAAAATGACCGGTAAGGTTGAAACTTCTGAGTCCTCTGAAATGTCAATGTTTCCTCTATTGACGATTACTTTTACCTTGCCATCAACACGAGTAGCTCTGTGTAAACTTAGGAATAAATGCCCATAAAATGTAAACTTGTTTCCCTCCTACACTATTTTCCAATCACTTAGGATGTTTTCGTTTATCCATTTTGCTTTGACAGCGTTATAAGTTTTGTTTCAGATAAGAGCATTTTTATTTTAATTTCGTCAGACAATAAATCAGACTAGACTCTGTTCTTTCTTTCTTTTTTTTTTTCTTGCAATTTTGCCTCCGTACCAATATTACATTCTGCAGAGAAGAAAATGCCACGTTCTAGCCGGCTTTAATCTCGTGAATGTGTCATCATTTTCACGGCGGTCATTAATCATTTAGCGGTTTGAGCGTGAGCAGGATGTGGAAATAGCGTGAGTTGTTAGGTCAATACAGTACTGGATATCTTCCGTGAAAGGAAAATGAATCGAATTTAATCTGTATGGAATGAGCTGAGAGGCGAAAATAATACTGCTAGCGACAGGAATGAATGGTCGGTAGGATAGGTAATATTGTGTAGAGACAGGAAATACTTTAAGAGAGACGAGATGTAAATCACATTTTGTTAGATGTATCCGTATAATTTTCCTGGTGGTCTTTTCATTTCTCTTTGAGGCCTTTGAGAATCAAAATCAACAGGCCATTTACAAACTTTTACCCAAGTTCATTATAGCCAGAATGAAGCTGGAACCGTAAGTAAAGAGGATAAAATGGAAGCAGTCCCTGCTGGATAAGCGTTTCTTTTCTCTCACCCCAAGATTTCTGTCCATTACCAGTACACCTCTAGTCAGGCGAACTTCGACAAGACAACTCTGTCTCTCTCAAGTTGCCCCAGTATGGTTTAAAGTTTTGCGCTATTCTCACAGGATGTAGCTGGAAACCTGTCTAGTCTCTCAGGATTTTACGCCTGTGTTGTCATATCTCTGTTTTTATACGATTGTGGCAATATTATGTTTTAATTTTATTTTTTAAACAAATGTTCCAGCGTGTTCTATTTGTCCCTGGCCCATTACATTAGCAAATTCTCTGATTCAGTAATAAGATCATTCACTGTGCATTTTATAAAAATGCTTCAGGCTTAAATTGGTTCATTGATTGTTTATTGATTGTTAGGTTGAATGATAGATTGATTAATTGATTGACTGATTGATTAACTGATTGATTAACTGGTTGATTGGTTGATTGATCTGCCATAAAGCCGTTCTGACTATTCAAGTTTTGGTTTCAATTTTTTTTCTGGTGCATTCAGAGTGAGATTAATGATGTGTTCCAGTGAATATAATTTTTCTTTTTTTTTAAATTTGTATAAAGACTTAACATGCAAAGCTGCCAGAATGAGCACTCTACAATGATTTTTGTTACATTTTAGTGTAATGTATTATTCATGTGCGTTGAGAAAAGGGTCGAACAAAATCGATCTCGCTAGTTGTTTACTGTCCTACGTCTTTACAGCAACTGTCAAGCTAACCGCCAAGAAACCAGATGTGCATTTTCTAAATATTTCTCTTTCGTTTTATTTTAATTTTACTTTATATCTTAATTTTATCATATATACTTTAAAAAGTATATTAAGTGAAACTGAGAAAAGACATAAAACCAGGCAAAAAAAAAACAGCAAAAAAAAAAAAGACTTATTGTTGTAATCTATCCTCATAAGAGATACAAAATGCCCAAAACTGAAAAATAATGTGTCATTAATTTGAACGTCAATGTGAATCCAGAAGAGATTATAGCTCCTCTGATTAAAATATTACAAAAAGAATAAAAAAAACCCCATGATTTCAGAAAAAGAAAAATTAACAAAAGACATAATAGTTTTAAACAAACTCAAAAGCAAAATAATAATAATAATAATAAATAGATAAATAAGTAAATAAAAATAAAGACCATATAAAATAAGACAGATCAACTTTGTTTGTCCTCAAGAGGAATTTCCATTCATTGATGGGAACTGATAGCGAAGATATTTCACCACGAAAGAGAAATCGTTGAGGCTGATTCTAGCAGGCCAATGGATATTACAGGATGTCTTGTTTAGCTGGGCAATTTCAAGAATCATCGTTTATTTTCACTGACAGGGGAAAAAGTCATGAAATGAGAATTCAAACAGGTACTCCGATACTCACAGGACTTAAATGTGTGTTGAGATGAACAAGGCTTTCAGGGTAAGTGACAGACAAAAATATGTTTTACTACAATTCTAGCACTTCTAAGAAATGTTCACGGGTTTGGAACTTGAGACAATAAAACAAAGAAGGCAGGTATCCAACTGCAAAGCCTGTTTAATATGTATATGTCTGCATAACGTGAATGCAAGTTGCTTAATGAAAGCATCCCCGGATGTCCTGTTCCTGTACATCAAAACTTAATGTAATTTGAGTCGACTCCACTTTAATCAACTGAAATATTCCGAAAAATTGGCATTTGTTATACTTAAAAACTAATAGAAAACGTCTCAGAGATTCATCTCTTCCATCAGCATTGTTTATAAAACAATGTAAGTTGCTCTTGTGTCTGCCTTGTTCTGAGGCTATTCGTGCCTGTTAGTTTATGTCTGTGATGTACATTACAATCATAATACGCCTCACCAACTGAGAAAAGAATTCTCTTTTAAGGATAACTAAAATTTATCCCATCTTATCTTATCTTATCTTATCTCATCTCATCTCAACTCATCTAATTTATCTTATTTCATTTTCATCTCAACTTATCACCCTATTTTATACATTAGAATCGTATTAACCCTGCTAGTATTGTCATGACAAGATATCTGCAATGCAAACTGCCTCAGACTCGATCAGAGGATGTCCTTTGCCCGTCTTTTTTCTCGGTCCTCGATCTAACATTATCCACTGATGATCTACAGTGTTCACGTCAACTTACATGCGCCATGGATTGTAGCAATAATTCTTGCAAAATTTAATTCACAGAGATTACCCGCGAGACTTTCAGGGCGTGATAGTTATTGCTTTTGTTGGCACTCTTGAGATAAGAGCGATCTTGACTCGACACATTTTTTTTGTATCCAGGAGAGACAGATGGCTTAAAGGGGGGGGGGGGGGGGGGGAGATGAAAAAAAAAAAACCTGGCTTGGTTTT
>JBCEWB010123821.1:0-11428 GCA_039654565.1 Peronia peronii | reverse complement strand
CCCCCCCCCCCCCCCACCCCCCACCCCCCAACATACACTTTCCCTCGCCTTCCTCTCCATGTTTCTCTCATTCTCATAATTTGTCATTGCAAAGGCGATTGCGACATTCTGCACCCAATATACAGCAATTCAATGATTTATTTATGTGCACAATTTTGGAGGAGTCCATATTCTGGTAATGAGACCGTCCTTGCAATTCCCACAGGAAACAACGCAAATATTGCAGTTTCCGCTTCCTATCTTTTTATAAGATAGAAAACCTGGATATTTTCTTCTTCTTTTTTTTTTTATAGCTATAGGATGGAGAAAGCTAGAATTTTTCTATCTATTTTTTATCTTTTTTTTTCTGTTTAACAGTCAACCTTAAATCTGCCTTTGATTTCTAAGACTGCCTGTGATTTGTCAGGCAGTCAGTCACCGCCGAGTAGTTTATTTGAAGAAGAGTCTAGAACATCCTTCGGCCAAGATTAATTAATTTCGGTTTATTTGGAATGTTGCTGTGTGTATCTAATTGTTTTGATTCGGGAAGGAAGCTGACTAGTAGATAATATTAGCTTATGTCATTATTTGACGTCTCTGACGTTGTTGGTCATTTGTGACTTTAATAAGGAAACAAAGAGACTCAACTATTGATTTGTTAATGACGAGATTTTGAGCTACACTCTTTGCTTATTTTGTCTTTTGTTGTATGATATCTTTTAGAATTATTTGTTGGCACATTGCTAGGTATGAATATAAATATGATTATCCTTTATCAAGTCTCATTCAGTTTTATGCTTTTGCTTTTTTGTTTTTTTCTTTTTCTTTTCTTTTTTTTTTTGTATTGAAGAAAATCTTTTATTTGGGCATTTTATTAAAATCATCAAGTCCGTAGCTGCTGGAAGGGATTTTTCGATGCCTAATTAACAAAGTGCAAAGTAATGATGCTCTTACCAAGAATTAAGATATTAAAAGAAAAAAAAAAAGGTATCCTGTACTTGCTTCGGCGAGTAGTATTTTGTCGCTATCATAAATCTCTGAAATGAATGAGGTAATTGCCATTAAGGACGCAGTAGTGGTAACTCAAGTAGTCAATAAAAACAGCGCCAAACGAAAGATAAAGCTACAGAAAAACTATAGCACCTGTCTATCGCAGCTGCACATGCACATATTTGCACGTTTTGTTCCCTAGAGATGGACATGTATGATCACTATGGAGAAATCAACTGACTAGGTCGAAAACTGAGTCTCAATCAATCAATCAATCAATCAATCAATCAATCAATCAATCAATCAATCAATCAATCAATCAATCAATCGATGGATCGATCGATCAATCAATCAATCAATCAATCATCAATCAATCAAGAGATCAGTCAATCAAGAAATCAGTCAATCAATCAGTCAATCAAGAAAACAAGCTATCAGTCAAGCCATCAATGCCAATCAATCAGCTGAATAATAAGTCAGTCAATTAATCAACCAACCAATCAATCAAGCATAACTCAGTCAATCAATCAATCGATCAACTGATCAATATATTACTCAGTAAATAAATGATAAAAGTAAATAAATGATATCATGGTTATATAAATAAAAAATGAAAGAAAGAAAGAAAGAAAGAGAGAAAAAATATAATAAAATTGTAGATGACTAAATTAATAACAAATTTTAAAAATGAGCTAAACAAATAAATAAACAATGAATGAATGAGTAAACATAATAAATATATAATACATGAAGACATAAATTCATATAAAATATATATAATAAATAACAAATAAATAAACATATCATTAAGGAAAGAAAGAATTATCACCAAAAAAAAATAAATGAAACAACAAATGAACAAATGAATTAAGAATTAAATAGATAAATTTAAAAAAAAAACAAATAAGTAAACAAATAAATAAATATTCAAATAAATAAATAAATGAATAAATAGGCCTAAATAAATAAATAAATAAAGCAACAACAATAAAATAGGAGCAGCACTCATATATTCACTCATTCTTTCACACATAGCTTCACTTAATCATATATTGAGTTACACATATATTCACTCTTACATATACTCCTACTTAACAAATAGATCCAACTCCAAGAATCAAAGTTAGATGCAATTCTTT
This sequence comes from Peronia peronii, assembly GCA_039654565.1. Classification (NCBI taxonomy): domain Eukaryota; kingdom Metazoa; phylum Mollusca; class Gastropoda; order Systellommatophora; family Onchidiidae; genus Peronia; species Peronia peronii. The sequence continues at coordinate 9,320 of JBCEWB010123821.1, read as the reverse complement.
AGATCCAAATTATAAATTGTGAGGAGCGGTATTCTTTAATCACAGTGATGGCACAAGCGACAGAAATCTTCATAATATTGCAGCAAAGGACAACTTTGTAGTAACATGAAAAATGAGTGCAAGACTGCGACAATGCCGATCAATATCGAGCCATGTAATACAAATGGAGCCTGTCACTGTATGGTCCTTCCTGCTTCGTAGAGCCACAAAATTAGCGAGTGTCAGCGAAGGAGACAAAAAGCGAAAGCCTCTCACCCAAAGACACTTCCTGTCAAGACTTGATATTTTGCTACAGACCGGAAAGTAATTCTATAAGAGAGAGACGACTGAGTTAACATACTCCATAGACATACTAGTATAATAGACCCGGCTCGCAACAGGAACTTCTGGTCAAATTTGAATAGAGTGTAGGCGCTGCAAGTCAGGGAGACGACTGCACTGTGGAAGGAAGCGCGTACAGCAAAACATACTTAAGGGGGTAAGCTGGTGAAAATTTCAGATTTGTTATTTCACCAGATTATGAAGAGAAACTTTGACATGTTGTTGTGTTTGACTGGGGAAGATGTTTTTCACTTTCAAATTTAAAAAAAAAAATGATGGTTTCCATGGAAACGGGTGGCCATCTTGAAAATGAACACTAATCGTAGAGTCTTAAAATTTCAAAAAACTACTTAATCTACAGGATTATTTATGGTGTCAAAACCTAGTTTAGGGTCATATTGAGGTAATAGGCTGGTTACACTTATGTTTATTTCTATAAATTTTTCAAAAACTGGCACTCAATGATAACCAATAAAATACGGGTTGTAAAACAAAAAACAAATTGTCAAAATCTTTTACTGCTGAATACAACCATACCAAATAGCCTATTGCCCAGACTAATAATCAGAGAATGTGTGTGCCAAATTTGAGCCCTATAGAGTGTATACTTTTTGAGACTTTTAGATTTTTAATTTTTTTAATACCTCGCAAATAGTCTTGTGGTAAAAAACGGTGAATTGATTTGTTCACAACAAATGGCTCTAAATTTACAGACATTTTTTTTAATACGAGCAGGAGTTCATCACTAATAGATTATTTGCGTGGTTGCATTTTGACGCATTGCATACGGACTTTACGCAGGGGGAAATCTATCATTGTTCAGTCATTCTCATTATTTGACACTTTGAGGTCTAGTTTCATTTATTACTAAGTTACGATATTTCCCTTTCAACTCAAAGGAATAGAAAGAGGTCCCAAAAATAATATCCTTCACATGGTATTTATTAGGGTCTGTGCATCTCTTCCTCCGGGCACTAATTTTCTTGTTCATTTACTGCTTTTTTTTGTGTGTGATAGGTATTAAGATATAAACATATTGCCTCTCTTCGGTATCTAAAAATTGCATTTCGTTCACTTTGTGTTGTTACAGAAATTGCAAAACTAAATAACAAATTTTTAGAAATAGGCTTTTTTTTTTGTCCCAGTATATTAGTGGAAGGTTGCAGCTATATTGTAAAATATGAAAGACAACAACGAGTTTTTGTCACTTTAGGGGAGAAAGTGAACATCAATGGTTATTTCGAATATTATTTTTAGATGGTAGGCCTTTTCAGATTGATACGAATTTGAATGCTCGGTAGTATATAGGCAACCGTCTTGTATACTTCCTTATCCTATCCTATCTTATCTTATTTCATCTTATCTTATATGCACATTACAGTCATACAAAGTTTGAGGAATATGTTTTTCGAATCAGGTCACACACACTCTGTCTTGGGCAGGGCCCCAGCAAACTAAAGTGCCAATTGCACCCATCGCAACATTCTCTAATTGGCTTGTTATATGGTATGAGGCCAATCGGCATCAAAGCGAACAAATTCCCATTAGAAACGAATTTTCCAAATAGAAATAATTCCCCAAGGGGCTGGAGATCATTGAACCGAGATAAAGAGTGCAGCTGGGATTATGTTATTCGTATTGCGTGTATGTTGTTGTTTTTTTAACAGAAAAAAGAGAGGACTAAAACTTATCTGCTGTGAAACCACCAAAGTATTCTTTTCAACCTCAACAATAACTCTTATATTTCAGCCTCTTTCAATACGCACACGTATTATAATTCTTCAAATGTCTCGTGGCCACTCGAAATGAGACGTAAGTCCCTGGGCTAGAACGGAGAAATCGGGCTTTGAATGTGATGAGGGGGGTCAGACATCGAATTTAATTTTTTTTTTTATTGCAGAAATTGAAAGTGCATTCATTTCTGAACAAGGCAATATCAGTCTTATCCTGGAGTTATAAATATTTCTTCATTAAAATGGGGTTTTTGTGAGGTAGGCATGTAGATTTATGCGTTCGACCGTTCATTTGAACTCGATTTTCTCGGAATTTCGGTCAATGCTGAGGGGTCTTCACTAGTTTGTTTAAACTGCAATATCTCTGGCTAGAATAAAGCTAGCTCAAAACTTTTTTCACTGCCTGAAAGGTTATGAAATAAGCTTTAACATGATGCCAAAAACTCCACATGGTGAAAAATCGACATACGTCTCATTTTGACTGGCTGTGAGACAATTGGTTCTCGACCAGGACGGGTGGCATCCATGGCACGGGATCAAAGATTTTTATAAATAAAGGGGAATGTTTATGGCATAAAGTTTACCTCATGTAAGTAGTGGGTGCAACATATATCCTATTTTGTACTATTTTGTTATAAGAACATTCATTATCCTATTTTATACTATTTTGTTACAAGAACATTCATAAATGTTACTCTTCATTCATTCAGTCAGTTATTCATTGCTCAGATAAAATTTTCAATAAGCATCAGGAAACACTTACAGGCATTCATAAAGATATGTTACTATTTTTTGCTATGTGGGGTGGCTTGACAAATCCGTTTATACGATAAGATAATTTTTTAAGGTGCTATAAAACACATTCATGTAAGTGTTACGTCAAACACTGTATTAATTATTATATCAAACAGTGTGTCCAATGGATTCATTTATCCTATTGAAACGTTGTTGGATTTTGCTTTGATGGTTGTTGCTATAATTGTTGGGCAACAATACCCCGCAAGAACTAAGCGATGGATCTACAATCAATTATTAAAGACAGGTTTCTGATACTGGGTACATTTAGAGAAAGAAAAAGAAAAGAAAGAAAAATGTGTATTAAAATTCACATCGAAATCCAGATATCCAGATTGTTTAATGGGAGATCGTTGGACCCAGCCGTATTGCTCCTCTTTGCCAGACAAAAGAGGTGTTGAGCAAGCAGTGTAAAGAAGAAAAATTGCTTTACCTCATATCATTCGAAAGACTGATCATCAAAAAAATTGATAAAATTATAACAATAATAACAAAAAATTCTCTTTCTACCACATTAAAAAAAAATCATGATGTATGTTTCTAATAAAGGGCTCGAAAGTGATTTTTTTCCTCTGTACTCTGCTTGTTCAAAACCTCTTTTGTCTGGCAAGGGGACAATGGGAAGTAATAGGGCCAGGCACAACTTATTGAAAATATGTTATACAAATTTGGATCGTTTGGTCCAAGCTTTTTTCCAAATGCTCAAAAATATACTTTTCAGAAATGAAACTAATTATTCTCTCGAATTTTCTTGGGTGATCATTTCCCCACCATCATAACAAAAGCTTTGGTTTTGGTCTATAACATAACAGCATACTTGAAGTTAGGTGAACAAGTTTAAAGTATATAATAAAAAAACGACATCATTCGCCGAATGGTCGCAAACCATGTGCATTTCAACGAAGTGAACATTGCTCACTCAAAACAATAAGAGGTGCAAACCGCAGAAGAACCAGGACACTTACTCAGACTCTATATGGCAAAAGAAATCACACTGGTTGCCTTGCATACCGGGAAAAAGCCTGTAGACATTTTCGTAAACGAAGCGAAACTCTCTTTTTTTTTTTTTTTTCGAACCTTGTTTTGAGTAGTCATTTTCTCTATATCAAAACATAACTGAAGTTACGCAAACAAAAGATAATGTCATTCGCTGAACGATCGCCACTCACGTACCTTTCAATGACGTGAGCATTGCTCATTCACAGCGTTATCTTCGATTCTGTTTCCTATGTTTGTACACTAGCCTAATTGGAGCATACTTAAAGACTACCCAGAGGCTTTCTAGCCAAGGGCATTCACTCTGGTTTGTCGTACATTTAGGGAAAAGTCCATAGCAAAGCTAGCTTAGACCGCTGAAAGGGGCAAAATCTAATATATCAATTAATTTACTGGGTGGGGATGCAAATGACAACTCTTTGGTCAGTATGATTTGTTGTCATCAGTTCTCATTTTCCCTTCAAAACAATAATTGACAATTTTCTTTCCTTCCACTCACACCTAATATATTTATATTTCTTATATCACATCCTGTCCTTCCCTCCCCCTCCTCACCCTCCCCCTTCCATCTCTCGTTATACCCAATTAATTTCTGACATGATTTACACCGAATCAATTTGTACAGAAACTATTATTGCATAATGATAGGAGGGAGCAAAATCCAGTGCCGATTGCTATCACTCAAATCTAAAAGTTAACAAACATAATGTCCTAACTGAGACAGCCTACGTTGAAAATAATCACTCTGATCAATTAAGATGATGCCGGACAATAATACTTTAAATGAAAAGAAAAAGCGACAGTTTTTAACAAGCGATATTCAACACGACATTTAATCACTCGGACGATTAGGTTCTAAGCGTCGAGTAATTCAACTAATTCGCTCAAATCAAGCTCCTCAGAGAAAGCAAAGCTTATTGAAATGAAAAGTTATTTACGCTTCTCGGCCAATTGAATTGGCTGAGACTATTATTAAACATGGACGGTTTTGAAAAAAAGAAGAAAAAGAAAGCACGGAACTGCGAATTCATTTTCAAAACTGAGCTCTTATTGGCGACGCAGCTTAATCTGGCATCTTGTTCTTCTTCTTCCTCTCTCTCTCTCTCTCTTTCTCTCTTCTTTTCTTTCCATATTCGACTCAACATAATTTTATCTAAACAAAAAACAATAATAATAATAATAATAATAAAAGAAATATTTAATTAACACATATTAGTAAAATGCGCAAGGAGTTTAAAAAAAAAAAAAAAGAACAGAAAAGTTAATCGTTATAAAAGGAATAGAATAAGTTGTAGAGGATTTATAAATATGTAATTCTAAGTGAGAATGAATATGATAATTTACTTCTCACCAATATTTTTTTACTTCCTTCGGTAATGGATAAGCTTTATTTTCAAAAATACTATGGGTTTTCTCAAAGCATTCATATAATATGTATATATAAAATAAAACTTGAAAAGATGTATGTTTGGTCCTTTATTATCAGACCATTAAATTTGTAACGTATTGACTCTGCATATGACACAGAATTCAATTTAACTTTCAGTACTAGATATGTTGGAATGGACTAGATGTGTTTGTTTTCTTGTGTACTTTAAATAGTCTTTGTCTTCTCGCAAAGTACATACGTTTCATTTCTTTTTTTTTTTTTCAGGTTGAACTGAAATAAATAAACGGTTGCACTTTGAAGGAAAACGTCTTTAACCTACAAGACTCATTCATATTATGCTTAAGCTGACATTCCATCCATCTTTTAATAATCTCGACAAGTGTAATTGAAAGAGCCACTGTTGTCAGCCAGCTAAGTTACTTCTCTTTCCTATGCACAAGAGGTTTTAGAGGAATAAATAAATTTAGCTCTTATTATTTGAAAAAAGCGGGGCCAAAAATTATGAAAACAGTTTGTCACCCCCCAAAAAAAAAAAAAAACAGTTTCGGGACATAACAATTTTTCTTTTTTTTTTTTTTTGAATTTTCCGATACTTTTGTTTCAAATAACAAGAGAAAAGTTTTTTGTTTTTTTTTAATAACGCTTATCTTATATCTCTTGCACTTGGCAAAGGAAAGCAGTTTGGCTGGAGGTAAAATGGCTCATTGAAGACAGTGATAAGAACAATGTTATCAGAAAGATTTCTAGTGAGCCAGAGTTAAGACTGAAGTTAACCCTGGTCTATGTTACTCCTTCCATACGAAATGATTAGAATTATAATTTATCAGCAATAAACTTAATTCCATATCCATTTACAATACAGTCTGATTGTATTATACTAATAAGAATAACACATAAAGCGATAAAAAATGTTGTTTTTCAGCTTCGTCTCACCGTTTTTCTTCTTCATCACAGGGAGATAGATAAACGGAAAAGATAGTCATGAAACCAAAAGGTTGTCTTTTGAAAGATGTGTACAGTTTGAAGTTGGAATGATATCTTCGCGCGATTTGTTTGTTTCTGATTTATTTGTTTTTAATTTTAATTTTTATTTATCATTTTATTTTTTTTGACTCTTAAATTCTAAGAAAGTAGGATTATCTCGAAAAATTTATGTGAAAAGAAATTTCGAAGTTGGAAATTTTGCCCGGACAGCGTGTCTCCGCCTACTCGTCATTCAATTTCAAGCTGCCAAGGGGTCTTTAACGTACGTAATGTACACACAGGACCTTCAAAATATATCCTCTCTTATCAGAGAAGGCCAGACTTCGGACTTCCCTATCCAGGAAGCCAAGGGACCGTTGAATCACTGAAAAAATCCGGTTTTTAATCTTTGTATCCTTCTCATCCCCTGATGCAGAATCCGCGAGTCGTACCCGGGTTCCACGACGTGAGTTTTTATGTATGTATATATACACACACATATACCCACACACACACGCACACACACACACACACACACACGCACACACATAGGGTGTCCCTAACATCTGGGCACATAAGAATTATTATAACCATCTTTGTAGAGTTAATGCATCAGATTTCAGGTGATTTTCACAAAACGCTTGAACTTTGCATCACAAATGGTAGAAATCACATTGAAAGTGTCAATTAAATGAAATGTTTTTCGTATTTTTTTTTCTTGGAAATGTGTATTCCGCATTATCCCAGACTTAAATTACGCCTTGTATGTAACTAATGAACGAACTTACTCTTTCACTGAAGCGCGTCAGCAGCGAGCTGTCTCGCTTCACAGGAGGAGTTTTCTTATCACTGCCTCTATATTATATTGATCTCCCTCTTGTAATATATTTGTGAGAAATCGTCCCCATAATAAGTGCAGTTCTTTGTGTGTTGCGCACAGTTTAACATACGAGTGGCAATTTCATCTCTTCCCCCCCCCCTCCCCCTTGTTTGTTTGTACCTGACTTGCTTTGGCTGCAGCCATCTGTAACAGGTTCTAGCAGACAGTAGAAAAAAGCGGCTTTTGAAGTTCTTTATGCACCTTTAAAATCATTTTTGCAAACGTAGTGCAGGATGTGACATGACAATTTCCAAATATTCTTTTGTTTTGATTTTGTTTTGTGCTTCTTTCTTTCTTTCGTTTTTTGTAAACGTATATTTGGGGATGGATATTTAATAATCATAACAGCAGAAAACATTCATATAGCGCTTATTCTCTCGCAGTACAGACTCAAAGCGCCGTAAATCTATTATTCCTCCAACAGACCCAACACAGACACTCAACTACGGTCTCCACTTCCTGGGAAGCGTACAAGGCGGCAGTCTGTTAGGCACCCAATCCTTATCAAACAAACAATAACATTCTGCGTCTATAGTCAAATAACCATTTAATTTGGATCGAGTCAGGAAGTGTGTGACAAAATGTCGGGACTAGCCAGGTTCGAGCCCGGAACTTTGATCCCGAGTCCAACGTCTCAGCCACTATGTCACTGACACCACCATATTTGTCTCAACAGAAAGTTTATAATTATTATTATTACAATCATGATTATTGTTCTTTTTAATCATTTTTTTTAGAAATGACTTACTTTTCAAGACATTGAAATTGTCAAATGACAATGAACTCAACAGTTTGAAATAAACAAACAACAAATATGTAGAGCTAAAAGGCTGTACTCGATGACAATATCGAAATCAGATAACAAATTTCAAATCTGTTTGGCTCTTTGCCACGGCCACAAAGAAACATTTCATGTTACCTCCTCCGTCTCCTTCCTCTTCTTCTTCATCTTCTTCTTCTCCTTATTATCTTAATGTTGTTATCGTTTAGGAGTTTGAATGTGCAAAGTTTGACAATTATTTATTGTTCTCTTGACCTTACTCCCCCATTTGTCCTCCCCCTTCCTCTAATACACACGCACACAGAAAAGTACACATTTCATTTCTACCGATCAGAGAAATTTATGAAAAAGTAACATTACCAGTAAAATATATTTTTGAGAAAATTTTGAAGAGTTCACATTCAGATTTTAATAAATATTGGAGCACTTTCATTTATAGAGCTGTTTTGTTTTTATATATTTTTTTTCAAACTTTGTTTATTACATTTTATTATTCAGCTTGCTTTCTTCCATTTAAAAAAAAAAATAATTTGATTCAGACAGGGATATAAATCCAACCTCACATCAGATAAAATTCTCATTACTTTCACAATCGAGAGGTCCCCAGCCCCAGACTAGTTTGGGTTGGATGTTTGGCGGCTAATCCCTGTGATTAGAGGGCTATCCCTCAGTGAGTTGGCTTCACTGCTCAACCGTATCTAATTTGTGTCGGGATTTTTTTTTTCGTTGTTGATGCTTCTTGATTTCAGGCATTTTGATTTCTCTGTCATCTCACTTTGCATATCTGCACAAGAACACGATAGCGGATAGGGAAGAGGTGTCGTTTTGGATGGTTGTAGTTGGTTTAGGTTAATAGGATTCTCGATGTCATCTTTTCTAATGATGTCATTCGAAAGACAGTGACAATGTCATTTATCACATGTATTGCTCCTCAATGACGTTTTGTTAGTCTCGTGTAAGAAAATACAAATATACCTATCTACTTCATCTTCCTCCCTACATCCCTGCCCGCCTATCAGCTTGCTATCTTACCGATCTTTCTCTATAAACATGCAGACACATAAATAAACAATACGTCTACCTTCCTACCTACCTATTTATCTACCTATCTACTTATCTATCTACCTACCTACCTACCTACTTACCTATCTATCTACCTATATACCTATTTACCACCCACATATCAATCTATTTTCCTAATCACTCACCTACCTACTTTCCTATCTATATTAAATGCCTTCCTAATAGCTCGCCAACCTATTTACCTATTGATCTGTCTATCTATTAAATATCTGCCTAAAAACTCGCCAACCTATTTACCACCCTCCCTCATTAATTCAATATACGACATACATATTCAAATGTAGAACATACAAACATACGTATATATATCTACATACATACATACATACATACATACATACATACATACATACATACATACATACATACATACATACA
>JBCEWB010123810.1:0-11428 GCA_039654565.1 Peronia peronii | reverse complement strand
TTGGAAGAATACCGCATATATATATATATATATATATATATATATATATATATATATATATATATCACAATAAATGTACAACATAGATTTTAACGTTTAGATTTATACACATCAAAGCTATGTGCATTAGAAAGGATTTGAGTTTTATGTTGAAATATAGTAATGTAACATCACAAAGCATAAGAGTGCATAGGTCCATCATGTCATCCAACCAAATAAGATTTCTGCCTAACTCTACTTTCATAAGTATGTGTTATGAGCAGTGAATCTTTTGTTAAATCATCAGTACAGGCGATGTAGACAATGATATACCTGATGTGAAATATAAAGTATCTCCCTGTTTCACAGATGACATCCAGTTGTCATCTCCTGGAGGTGGCACCCAGCTCCCATCACCTGGATCTCCTGTGATCAGCTTGTAGTCCCCAACTCTGATGGCCGCCCTCACCGTGGTATCCCAGGTGTTGTTATATAAAGGTGTACCACTTTGTTTGTAGAGGATGTCAATGTTGTGCAGTAAAACCTTACGTGGCGTTGCTTTGCCTTCTCTGAGTCAGAAAAAACAATGAAATTTGTCAAGATGCTGAGGCTCATCTATGACAAACTCACATCTATCAAACATGAGATTTCTTCAACTTTATGATATTGCAATTAGAAAAAAATATATAGACATTTTGCCCCATGAAACAAAACGAATATTTATATTGACTTGCTTGTACTCTACAAGACTTTACTGACAATGTCAGCACAAACTAACATTCTGGAATTGGAGATTTCTGTTTAAAACAAATCATCATCCAGTGAACTTTTCTCTAAATAATTTCAATATCTACCTGATTAGTCTGCAGGTCTTTTTCCGTCTCATAACTGTTTGTCATTCTTTACCAGATAAAGTCTTTTATTTGACTTATTAGTGACTCAGACTATTGATTCAATATTGGTAAAATACAACTCTGGCAACAATGAGCTTCTCTTACATGACTGTGTCCCATTGGTCAAAACCATCCAATGGTTTAGTGCCATTCAAACTTCCCCCAGCCAGACGAACCAATGTGGGGAACCAGTCAGACACATGGATCAGCTGACGATTGACCACACCTCGAGGTATGGACACCCCACCTGTCACAAAGCCAACTCCATGCAAACCTCCCTCCCACAGAGTACCTTTGTATCCTCTCAGAGGGTAGTTGTTACCTCCAGCATGTGGCTGGCCCCCATTATCTGTGGATGTAGTCCATCACAAAACATATAATCGATATTTTAATGTCCCTACCAAATCTGTTCTTATTCTAGATGTACACCTTTCTCTGTGCAATAAACTTCCCTGTCCTCATGGAACTGTAAACATTTTTGTAAATTGCAGCATCAGAGTGCCTATCTAATGCATTTCTAACCCCATCTGTGATGTTTGTATATAAACAAGCACAAGTCTGTCATGCAGATCGTGTGCAGACCTCACCTGACAATCTTGGATTACCATTTTGGACAAACTTGTAATGATGTACAGCTTTATAGGTCAGTGTTGGATCAACACAATATCAGTCAACGTTAAATTAATGGTACAGGTCTATGGAAATACATCAATGAACTTTCTTCTCAATAAATATTCCTGTTAGCAAGTAATCCTTATATTGACTGTTGATTTCCATCTGTTAAAGGGAGAGGGGGAGGGGTTAAATGAGGTCTATTTAAGCTGGTAGTAATTATAGTAGATCCCCTTCTGCTATTGCTGACTTAACTATATTATTACTGTATTTCATTTCTTTTGTATAAAAGTCAGTAGAGATTCCTCCTGCATAATTTTAGAGTTGATAGTTAACAAAAATTTTAGAGGTTATCTGCAACTAAATTTTACTGAGGCAAATGGGTTAATGAAATAGATGGACAACGCAAAGCGCAAGGAATAGCTGACCTACCTGTGGAAAAGATGAAGACAGTGTTGTCCCACAGACCGGTGTTCTTCAAGGCCTGGGTCAGATTTGCCACAGCTTCATCCAGAGCGGCCACCATACCTGGGTGGGAACAAGTCAAATAAAATGTGACACAGTGAAATCAGGCACCTGTCAAACTGAAGCAACCAGAGAAATCATCCTTTTTTCAACAACAAACTGATTTTTAATGCTTTTTTTTTTCTTCATAGAATCCTTCTATATCAATCTAAAAATGCATTTCAGAGTTAAATTTGCTGCAATAGATTGAATAAAACCCCAAAAATTGTAATATAGTAGCATGGTCTGATAAAGATTAATAACAATTAACAAAACTGATCGGCCATTTTATCACTAAATTCAGCTGCAGCAACAGGTCACCCATATTGTCTTTAACTGCCAATATCTCAACTTCTACTTAAGGTAGAACAAAGATTTCTCTTCACCCTCAGAAAGGGAAATGAATAATTTTCACAGAGATACCAGTAACTCCATATGCTCAAAATCTGACAAGAGCCCAATTTCATCGTGTTGCATCTCAAAATAATGAGAAGAGATAGTTCTGTCTTTTGGAATCCAAATCACTAACACTGTCTGGCTGATCAGCAGTGTCTATGACAGAAAATATTCAGCTTCAGGTCACATGTGAAAATCATCTGTGAGACACGGTCTGCTCACAGCCTTCATCATATCATGTGAATGAAATTATCACATGATGAAGTATTCAGTTCTTGCACAAGACACATCAAGGCAGATTGTGACTGCTCATTAAAGACTATGAAATTGCCAGCTCTTTCAATGGAACAGGTGTTGAAATTATCTCAGGATTTACAAACAAGGTTTCAGCATTACCATTCAATAATTAATGTATATGTTTCACAGCCAGTCGAAATGATACGTAAGTCGCTGGGCTAGAACCGAGAAATTGGGCTTTGAATGTGATGAGGGGAGTCAGATATCGAATTTTTTTTTACTGCAGAAATCGAAAGTACATTCATTTCTGAACAAGACAATATCTGTTTTACCTCGATTTATAAATATTTCTTCATTAAAATCGGGGTTTTGTGAGGTAGGCATGTGAGGTAGATTTATGCATTCGACCGTTCATTTGAACTCGATTTTTCGGAATTTCGGTCATTGCTGGAGGTTCCTCCATGTCTCTTTAAACTGCAATATCTCTGGCTAGAGTAAAGCTAGCTCAAAACTTTTTCCACCACCTCAAAAAGAGTATGAAATAAACTTTCACATGATACCAGAAACTCCATATGGTGAAAAATCGACATACGTCTCATTTTGAATGGCTGCAAGACATATTTTAGCACATTCTCCAGTCTGTTCCATGAATAAGCTAGATGCTGACAGGCATGTGCCTGTAATTTGATGAACTAAATTACTGCCTGCAGTATTGATACTACATAACATTCATAATAGATTTTTGTTTTGTTTTTTGTTTTTTTGTTGTTCTTTTATTTGGGCAAACTCTTAAATCATTTGAGAATACAGGGAACTGACAAATGTGTGACCTGGCCTGGGTACGGTGAGTATTAAAGCGGGAATCAAGCACGCCTCACGTTAAACCTGCTTGAAATGTATGACAATGTATGACAGAAGAATGTATGCTCATCTCTACTTTAAATCTGTGAAACCAAAAAGTAGCATGTTGGATATATCCAGTGGATGAATGATGAAGAATGAAGGATATATCTGTTCCCCTACCTTTAAGATTATTATCATTATGATATCGAGCTAGATCCATGTCTAATGTCATTCTAATATTAATAATCAATACAACTCAGAATAAACAGCTACATATTTGTGAAAGAATGTTCCAAACTGGTGTTCTCTTTACACTATATCATATACAGCATGTTATTCAGTCGCCCCTGTGGGGGCCTGGGGTTTATAAGTAGGTTTTCTGCTCCCACCTGCAGGCAGTGTAAGTCCGCCATCGGTGGGGTGTCTCCCATGGAGTGCCATCCTCAACATTCCAGGGAAGACATCTCTTCTCTCTCTCTCTCTCCTTGCTCCTGTCTTCTTTCTTCTCTTCTTCTTGACGTGTAAACGTATCTTGCCATATTTGACACATTAAAGCCATAATCATGCTGATGTGTCATTAAACCCCAACATAACAATAACAACAATGTTATTCAGTCAGGCTGTCAACTGAATCTACTCACCTGCATATGTCCTTCTTTGTTCATTCTTGATAAACATATAAGGTTTGCTATATCTCTCAGGGACTTGGAGTGGAGAGTGGACTGACTGATAGGCCATGTATAGGAAGAAAGGCTGGCGAATGAAGAAAGAGAAGGAAACTGTTAGGAACAGAAACATGAAATGCACAAAAGCCATGGATATAAGCATAACAATGCGGACTACAAATGATATGCAGGCACTTTACTTTAGTAAATCTGTTGAACAGCAAGCAGCTTACACAAAGGACGGATTTTGCTTCAGCTTAAAGTCTTGTAATTCTCATGTCTAAACTGCTCATGACTGGGTTCAGAAAAAAAACAAAAAATTATCTATTCAGTATAGACAGTAAGAGCAGTTTACTCCTCAGGGTAAACTCTTCAAATATGCTATAACCTGTGTGTTTTCCTCAATGAAAATGAATCGCTGACGGACTGGCAGATGGACAGACACATCTGTGTGGGACTGACAGAGAGACAGCAAATATCTGTTTTAGACTATCATTTAAATGCAGGCATATTTTGGGAAGACTGGAGATTTTTATACATATATGATGAATCTCACAATTAATTCCACTGCTTGCCCTATCCTCACCTGAGTAGAATTTGCATGGCCTTTGATCACATCTATTCCTTTCTGTGTAAACAACTGGGCAGAGTAGTGACCTGTTTCAGTTTTGACTGGTCCATTCTGATCTCGCAGGTCCAAGTAAGCGTTTTTACCATAACGTCTGGCATGGCTATAGTAATCCTCACTGCCGGTCAGATAACCTGTCAAAGAAAGTGATTGATGCCACTATCACTGGTGCAATCACCTCACAATTATAAAGTATGTTCATTATTTATTCCCAAATTTATGGACATAAGTAAAAACTGGTAAAATAATCCATCAGAAGAGAAATGTGGCCAAACATTCCATCTCTAAAATGCCTCAGTTTCCAATAATGATAAGTGATTTAATTCTTTCACTTTTGAAGGTGAATATTTCACCATAGGAGAGTTGAAGTGAAATATTTTTTTCATCTAAGTATGCATCTTTATTCTTCTATTGACAGTTATAACTTTATACATGAAAAAAATTGATATTCCACTCATTCACATCAGGTCGTGGGAACAACGACTGCTATTAAAGACAAATTTCACATACTCTTCTTGTACACAACACTCAAATTTTTCTCCTACATCTGATTCTGTGTGGGCAGGTCTGAGAAAAGATGGTTTAAAAAGTGCAAAGTGCAGAAGAAAAAGCCTGGTGTACATGTTGATCTCAAGTCACCTATGATACGCTTGGGTCAAAAGTGGACATTTTAAAAAGCCTGAAGTCTTTACAATCTCCATTCATGTTTCTGTCACACGTGTGACACACAATACATCAGAAATTAAATTTATTCACTATATAAACACCCACCAAAATAGGTATCAAATCCCCGATTCCAAGGCAAGAACTCATCCTTGTAGAACCCCAAGTGCCACTTGCCCACCATGTGAGTGGCATAGCCAGATTCTTTCAACTTGTCAGCCAAAGTCGGACTATCTCGTGGCAATGCATTAGGTTGCCAAGGCCAGATGATGGCATGTTGTAGACCTGTATGTATCTGGATATCACAAATAATAAAAAAGAGGGAATTGGTAAACAGATAGACAAAGGACGGAAGAAATTTTGTGATGTCTCTGGCAATTACAGCAATGATAAATGTTATTATTTCATGATTAATGACCACTGACAAATTACTCCAAAGATGAACAGATGAATTTGACCTAAGCTGTATATTCAGCAGCATCTTGAAGAATCAGGTTTGCACTTTCATAGCCAACTGATCTAGACACTTAGAGTATTTTTACATTTAGTTTAGTCAAATATTCACTAGTCTTGGGATAGCAAATTCTAAGTGTCTTTTTCATTTAAATTCTTGCACAACATCAAGTTAGCCATCTAGTGACAAAATAGATGCTTGTCAGGAAGAAAATATGATTAATCTGGGTAAAACCAAAGTTGTCAAAGGCTAATAATCTGCATGTTCAGATTAATATTTTGGCTAAAGAATAGAAACTGAAAAAAGTGGCAGATAAAATGTTCAGCATGTACTTCTGAAGACAGTCTAGCCGCTATTTAATTTCTGAATGTTCTGTCTATGCCAGCTATGAATTCTAGATTTATATGTTTGGTTTACACACTTGTTTTGCTAGTTAAGGTTAAATATCAAAACTAGTTTCACTAGCTCTCATAGAGACACCGGTTTTTCTACATAATTCCATTCAATCAACATTTTTTGCCTGAAATCATGGCAAAAGTGAAATCAAATAGGCAAATTATTGCTTGGCAGGGCTAAAAAAAAAAAAAACAGAGCCTCCAGATCCTAAACTGGATTACATAAAAGTCTCGCCTGTCAACGACTGCAAAATTACACCATCATTGAAGAATGTAACAAGTTTGTAGTGAATGCTGGAACAGGGAGCTCCTTGCCCTACAGTGAGAAAAGTTAATACTGTAATCCTATCAGAGCAAACAATATTTTGTACAGTGCTCTAATTCAATTCAATGAAAATTGCAATCTTGTTATATCAACATCTTACTGACCATTAAAATGATGTTAATATAAAAGAAAGTCCATATATAAGATAAGGACAACTTGGGCAAGGGAGAGGATGTTGTGAGGAATGCCATATGTTTCAGTAATATCTTTTGCTGACAGTCTTCTTGTCAACACCTGCTAAAAACTGAAGTTTTACACATTGATGGCCAGAGTCTTTGTCTTCTTTGTCTACATTTTCATGGGCTCATCTATCGATGTACTACATAAACGGTATGAGAGTGCATCATATCCATGTGTGGCCTTAATTAAAAATTCCAGCCCAGTGAAAGAAATCTCGGCAAGATCCACACTCATACTAATTGCAAAGCAACACACTGCACATCCACTAATTCTGTGATACTTAACATTAGCAATAGACGGCCTAGTGGTTGCTGTTCCTCACAATCCTTGCTGTGCAACAATTTAGACACGAAAGACGGGCGTTTGTCTTTACCTATCTTTGCCATGCACTTTTAATGGCCAGAATTCTGTCTACTAAGAATATGAGAAAAAAAAAAAAAAGACTATTGGGTGTGTCAATATAAGAGGAATGACATCAAAATAATGTCAATATAGGGAATTTTATATATTAGTAATGGAGAAAAGAGAAATCAGGACCCAAAAAAGCAGGTGATAAAAGAAGAATATTGATATGTGATGTCATATATGCAGATTGAAGTGTATTCTGGCAAGTGCTGAAGAATGGCTTAAATGTCCTAATAGGACTTTGCACATTGAATATGTAATGCCTGCACATATGCCTGCGGATTGATATGTGTTCATTTCAAAGAGTATGTGTTAATTTGGACAATAAGATTATGCAAAGATGGAAAAAAAGTGACAGAGGTTGAAGACAGGGATATGAGGAGGATGTTGGAGGATGGATGCAGGTAACCAATGTGATGTCTTCATGTCAGTCTTATTTCAAAGACAAGGAAGAACTAATTAATGTTATTTACTGATTTTATTAGCATTGTCTATAATTACAGAATGATTAGCTTTGACTCACAAAACCTGATTGCAGTATCTCAGTTAAAGCTGAACTGCAGATTAACAAAAGTTATTATTGTAATTTGGCGATGGATTGCAGTTCTTTTTTTTGGGGGGGAGGGGGGGGGGGAGTTGCCTTCATTATTCAGGCATAGTGGTCTATTTTTTTCCAACATCCATTCCTATTTTACTTTGTATACAAGAGTGAGAACTAGTTCAAATCTTGAGAGTCAAATTATTTATATTCTTGACTGGAATATATTACACTGACCTGGTACCTGCCTGACATAAGTTGACTGCGAGTTGGAGTGCAGATCGGTTGAACATAGTAGTTTTCTAGTCTTACTCCACTGGCTGACAACTGAAGGTCACAGACATAGACTTAAAATGTTATTAACAAAATCTTCCATTAAAATCATTTAATATTAGATTTACACAACTTATAACCAAAGTTTGAGACTGGATACAGCTAAAATTATAATAGCAGTACATAATATATTGTAAGCAACATCATGTTATATCGCTGATGTCAATATAAAAAATAATTTTGGATATAAAATATTATGTGAAGTATTTACTTCAATCTCCTCAGATAACATCCTCATCAGCCATGCTGTCTTGTACTTACAGCGTCCAGGGTGGGTGTAGAAATCTCAGAGCCATGGTAACCAATGTCATTGAAACCATAATCATCAGCCAGTACAAAGACAATGTTGGGCTGATTGTCACTGGCTGCTGCTGAGGTAGTACAGATGTAGGTCACACACAACAGAATAGTAGTGACAGCTCCCAGACTGACAGACACTGCCATGCTACTGTACAATGTCCCTGCAATGTCACAATCAAAGCTTGACTACAATATAGAAATGCAGGGTTCATGAATTTTTGGTACAGAGGTGCACATCTGTTTCAAGAGTTACCATCAAAATTTATGTTTCAAGACCTGTGCTAATATAGCCAGGACAATCACACTGATGAAAATTACACTATCACCATGCAATGCAAACTTTTTTTTTTTTTAACGGTTTTCACTAAGTTAAAATTTGCAATGCGACACGATGAAATCAGGCTCTCATCAAATTTTGAGCATATGGAGTTATTGGTACCAAAGTTAAGCGTATTCATTTCCTTTTCTGTGTGTGCAAAAAGTATTGTTCTACCTTCTGTAGAAGTCGAGATATTGGCAATTAAAGACAATGGGGGTGGCCTGTTGCTGCAGCTGAATTTAATGAGAAAATGGCCGATGACTCTTGTAAATCCTTATTAATCTTTGTTAGCCCCTGCCGCTAAATGACAATTTTTGAGCTTTCACTCAAACTATTTCAGCAAATTTAACTCTGAAATGCATTTTTACATTGATATAGAAGAATTCTGTGAAGAAAACAAAATTGCCTTAAAAATTCATTCACTGTTGAAGACACGTAATTTCTCCGATCGCCAGAGTTTGACGAACGCCTGATTTCATCATGTCGCGTCTCATTTTTGAGCAGCTTCTGGCCTTGATTCTGACAGTTTACTTTTAGTGCCATTGACAGTTTAATGTTTCCTCATCAAAATCCTGGACTGGAGCCAGTGTGTTCTGTAATCTGATGCTAGATCAAAGCATATCACTGTTATTTTTTTTTTTTTAGGTTTAATTAGAATCTACTTTACAAAATTTTCTTGTCCGTTTTACACTAATTGTTTTCTTCATCTGTTTAGGCCCATAAAAGTTAAACCTTGTTGACTGGTAGATCTATGAATAGGTATTGATCTATATCAGGATTTATAATCTAGATCTAGCTGATACTATGCAGCAGTTTTATTTCTCCATTTGTTTCCCATCTACTGAAAGGTCTTAAATTATATGGACAATCTGGACATAATTCAGCAAACCTGACACGAACTCCTGAGCTACATTTAATAATACTTTTTGACCCACCTAAACAAAAAAAAAAAAAAAGCAATAGGAACTATGATGCCGCACTGCTATATTATAGGCCAATAGACGTCTATCATTAGTAGATATAGATCTATTTTGTATTTGAATGTAGTATTCTCATCTTCAAAACATGAACAGTAATATCTAGATCTAGATCTAGATTGGTCAAACTTTTATTATTTTCAATGTTCCTCTTGAAGTCAGATAGGTCCAGGTGAGAGCTGATAATATACCAACAGAACTATGAATAAACTGCCTGTAATTTACGTCAAATTTTAGTTTCCCGGACCTAACACTGGGCTACAACCTCGGTCAACGACACAAAACAACGCAGGGACGAGTGTGTCACATGATTGTCATGTGATTGTTGATCACACTACCGTGCTCGTCTTTTTTTCAATTTCGCTGTTTCGGGATTATTAAAATTAATAATCTGTACAAAAAGCTAATACAAAAGCTAATAATATTAATAATGAAACAACATACTGGATTGGCACTAAACAGTGTAAGAGACTGTGGTCTCAATTTTTTTGAAATATCATATAATTCTAAACTTTAATAACTACTTAAATTTTGGGCTTCTAACTTATTTGCAGGTCCAGTTAGCATGATTAACGCCTCTTTTAATAACCCTTGTTTTAAGTTATTCGTCCATGCCTTAGTTTTCTATCATTTTCTTTCAACAAAAGATCACAAGTATGTGCGACACTTGATTAAGGACTGCCCCTATCGGTCTGTGGTGGAGATCACAAAGAAATGATCTTTAGGCTGCAGTGAGAAATGACCAATGGGCAGTGAGCCGCTAGCAATAAACAGCCTGTGAAGAACCAGAATTATAAAGTACGAAAGTTTGATAATCTGTCACTGGTCCAGAATGTTTATACTTCTATAAATCTTGTTGGAAATGAAGGCAAATCAGACAGAGGTTGTTTTTGCCCAGATAGTGCTTGGGAATCTTTCCTCGTCGCTTTGGAGTTTGCATTCAATAATTTACTAATATTACATGTATAAGGAAAGAGTATGGGTGAACATTTTTTTGAATGTGTGTGTGTCGATACCGCTCATCGAATCGAATCGTCTTTTACATAACATCTTAGAACTGTCTATTTGACTTCAAATCAGCCTTTTCCCGGCAGCCTTTATAGTCCAAAATTAAAGAGATCGACATAACAGGTGTGGGAAAAGACAACACAAAACATGGTTGGGATTTTTAAAAATAAAAATAATAATAATAATAATAATAATTCTGTCGTCACTGAGGAGACCCCTAATGAGATCTCGGAGGACTGACCTTTAAAATAAATATGGTCTTTATGTCTACATAATTATATAATGATAGAGAGTATTTATATAGCGCTTATCCCCGTACAGTACAGGCTCTAAGCGCTTTACAATCTATTATATGAATGATTTTCTTGGAAAACAAAATTCCATCTCCAGCAGTACAGACGTTTTCCACATCAAACCGGTTAATTATGCCCTTTATTTTAATTCCTTTCTTTCTCCATCCACAGCTCACAGCCACTTGATGTTTGTTGATAATCAAGAAATAATTATTTATCATAACTAGTGCCTCTATTCTTTTCATCCCACTTGAAGGCATTGCTGTTACATGCAAATCTGGTTGTTCACTGGCGGATTTAAGGGGGAGGGGCGGCACACGTGTCCATAGGTGACTGAAAGGCAAAATCATAACGTAACCTGAAAATTCTCTTTTGTATGTGTGTTTTGTTTTGGTTTGGTTTGTTTGTTGTTGTTGTTGTTGTTGTTGTTATTGTTGTTGTTGTTGTTGTTGTTATTGTTGTTGTTGTTGTTGTTGTTGTT
>JBCEWB010123799.1:0-11428 GCA_039654565.1 Peronia peronii | reverse complement strand
CAAAATTTCCAAATTCCAAATTTCTACCCACAAAATTTCTCAGCAAAAATTGGCAGCTTCTAAAAGCCGAGATAATCGACCTTTCTTTGGATTGAAAGGCTTAAGAAAAACAAACTGCAACTAGGAGAAAGAAAACTGTAAACTCAGACCTCCTCGGAGAGGTAAGATCTCCGCCAGATCCACACGTCGCATGTTAATGACATCTGTTCCCCGGATGTCCCGGTGACTCCAGATCTATAATATCTCAAAAAACGGTATTGTTTTGAAGATATCCAATCATGTTACTCTCTATATCAACTTCTGTTTGTGCAATACTGAGCTGTCTTGAATTGACAGTGTGAAAGTTATGCCGTTTTCATGTGATCCGTAAACGTTTGTTGTTGTTGTTGTTGTTGTTGTTGTTTGTTGATTGTTCTTTGTTTTTCGTTTTTTGTTTTGTTTGTTTTTGTTTGTTTGTCGCCGTTGTTGCCGTTGTTGTTGTTGATGCTGCTGTTGTTGTTGTTGTTGTTATTACTGTTGTTGATGTTGTTGTTGTAAGTTGTAGTTGTTGTTGAGTAGCTGATGAAAAGAACTGACAAAAACTGCATTTATGAATGGACACAATCGACTTCAGTAAACATGTGTCTGCATTGATTGCCCAGTGAAGGTGATTGGTCAATATGTTGTCATGTAATAGTAACATAGTTTTTTGTCACTATTTATATGGGGTTTATTATTGTCCAAACTTTTTTTTTCATAAAAATAACTGGGGGGGGGGGGGAAGTTGTGAAAGCTAGTTGACTAATGGTATTTGGTATCCTAATAGTGTTATTGCTATATAAAAAAAAAAAAGAAATGAATACGTACTTACTTCTTAAGACAAACTTGCCTTTAATTCAATGTGAGCTTAAATTATACAGCAACCGCACGAAACTAAATGACACACTGTTATAAACAAATAATACACATTGCAAACTTCAAAATACATTGGATATTCATGGAAATAACTTCTTCCTAATTACTTGTTCAATTTTCCACTTACCAACTTTATTCCAATCAACTGACCAGCTAATCCGCTTAGCTTCCAGCCAGACTGCCGGACTATTGTCTACTTGACACATAGCTGAATAGTTTGTAAGCTAACTGAATGGCGAAGTAATTGACAGGGGATCAATATTCGCATTAATCTTCACATTAAACCCAAATCACCCAAAATCATCATTTCTGTTTATTACAATGATTAGTTGCAAAACAGATTCTGCTCCCCAACTTTGCTTGGTAACTATGTTATTCAAAGTATTTGATTTTGTTATGTCCAAGCGAGATCTTTGACAGTGTTTATCTGCACCATAATCCCTTCACGAAAGGGCTGCAGCGCTCTCTGAAGAGGGAAAAGAGGGTTATTGGAGTATATTTTGGGGATTGATAATACGTTGTTTCGTATTGTCCACAGTATAATTAGTACGTTAACAATTTCCAGAGTGCGATTTAAAGTGAGAAATGAACAAAAAGGACAGAAACAACAAAATATTATCAGGGAGTATTTCGTCCAACAATGGCATTCAATATTTAACAAATATTAGTTTATTTTAATAAAGATATGAACTTTGGCAAAATACATGGCCAGTCTCCACTCATGTGAATTAATTTTAAAAATGTCAACGAGAATCAACCACCATTGATCACAAATTATATATGGGAGTTAATTATAAAATATCTTAATGCATTGTAATATTTACGTGGTTGTTTCCTTTGAATGGTTCAGGGTGTTCTGATCAGACGGTAAGAGGCATTGCAGGTCTCGACCAGGCTATAGATCTAACTAGTCTACATTTATTCATATTTTCATAGTAGACAGATCTATAGTATATCTAGCTTTATGAAAATATGAATAGAATATCGGCCCTCCATGAGTGATTTTAGAAATTAGAACTACTTCTTCTAGATGCATTGCATTTAAGTCCTAATAGCCAAAAACCATCATAAAGTGTCAATAATGACTTAGGAAAGGGTAAAGTTAGACAACATTTTAATTTAATATCAGTTTTGCCCCTGAACGGATCTCACAGTTTGCTTGGCGTAAAATTTACGGTTCTCTAATGTCTAAGTTGAATCGGCATTTCGCCATCTTTTCTACTGTATAATCGATGTTTTGGTGCTACTTTTTGCCCACATATCATAGGCTACGTGAGAAAACTCACTATTGGTCAGAATTGGAGGTGTGTCTAAATCCAATTGTCTGATTGGCCGAGGCATCTGACCCGGGCGGAGATCGACAGAACGTGCAAGACGTGCATTGCGTTCGACACGCTGTTTATAAAATAATTGTGATCGTCATCTTCACTGTTGATAGATCTAAACCATTCGAAATTTCCAAGTGTTTTACAACAAGAAGTGTGACATATAGGTGAGTATTTAGATGTAATATTGGTGCTATATTATCAGTTATGGGATTAGGATGGAATGATTCTAGTATTCTAGCCCAAGATCTAGATCTAGCCCGGTGAAAGCTGTAGATCAAGGACTATTTGGTTGAAGAGGAAGTCAATAGTTTTGCGCTGCTGAGGCACAAGATCAGTCTGTGCTATGAATACAGACCCTTAAGTAACCAGGGAAGCGTTGAGTAAGTGAAACACATGCAGGGTCTAGATCTAGAATCTTCAAATTGTTCTTTCCCCCATGGAATTCGAAATTGTGAACCCGCAACATGAGCAAACGACCCCTCCCAAGACCATAGTCACAGTGATCCCACTCGCCGAACTCTGACTGCCCTGTGTAGGCATATATCTAGTTGCTGAAGTTTTTATATCAAACTGTGGGGTTAGCACTTGGACTTCCAGGTGTGAAAACAAATAATGTGGCATTTCCAAAGGTATGATTGTTTTGCATCAATCACAGGCAACAGCTAGGATAGGCCCAGAATGTCCAAGTGATAGATCTATGCCACTTAGATAGAACTAGATCTAGTTGTAGCATTTGGTTCGTGCAATTCGATTGTTACATTTTCTGATCCAGCAATTGGATTGTTACATTTTGGCGTAAAATCAAAAAGGTAAATTTTCAGATCTAAATCTAGACTGTATCTACCCAGGCTCTAAATCTAGACCCGAAAGATTTGTTAACTTTGAATGATTTGTTAACCAAATTGTTCTATGCAGTGTAAAGCGTTCTGGATGTAAAACAATTAGATCAAGATCTAATCAGCCGAAATGGTTCATAATGTGGATAAAGTAGGCGTGACATGAACATTCCACTAAGGTATTGACGCTCCACTCCTCTCAATCTCAAAAGAAAGGACATTCCATGAGCAAAATTTTATGATAGCCTCCACAAGTACAGTTGATAGATTTTTTTTTCTTAAGCCTTTCAGTCCCAAGAAAATAGAATTATCTCAGCTCTAAGTGGCTGCCTGTTTTTTTTTGTGAAAATTTTTGTGGGTGTAGAAATTTGAAATTTGGAAATTTTGCCCAGGTAGCAGCACTCTGTCTACTTTTCATCGATTTTGAACTACCAAGGGTTCTTTATCATGCATAATGTACACGCGGAACCTCCAAAGTATATTTGCCTGTATCTGAGAAGGCTAAACATCAGGTTTTCCTACCCAGAGGAAATGAGGGTACCGTTGAGTCACTGAAAGATGTGAGTTTTTGATCTTCATGTCCTGTCATCCCCCTGATGGAGGATCTGCAAGTTGATTCTGGCCACAACCTGTTTTCACCATGAAGCAGATGCCAAACCACATAGCCCACAGTGACCCCCATTGATAGATTCATGGACCTAAAGTGCTTTTATGTTGATCTGTGCAATAATTTCATTCATGATTTGTTGATTGTGGTACTTAATGAAATGTTGGCAACCGCCTTGGCTCAGAACAGTGAGATCTGAAGGAGTTTCGGAGTACAGAGAGCATTGATATTAGGATATATGAAAAATAGATCTTGATATTTTTTCCCCCCTCTGGCATCTGTACCTGAACATGGCCCAATTGATCACTCACGTTGAATCACATTTCATAATAAACTTTTAATATAAATATTATCAAGGGTTTCAAAAAGACACTTTATTCACAAGCACATATTAGATACATGTAGGCCAATATCAAGGAGGCTCATACATTTCTAATTGGAAAACCTGTTGCACTTCTGCTAAAAAAATATTAAATTTAAATTCTAATTATAAATTAAAAACATTCATTATTAAATTCATTGATAATAGCCATCTGGAGAAATGACTTCACCAAATCCAGATCTCAACTCTTCAGCAATTACATTATCTCTTTTCACCCTTAAGCCACTTGTAGACGGCTATCTCAGTATATATACAAACTGTTTTTCAAACTTAAAACTAATTGACATGTCCAGTCTGACACTGCAATTTTGACAATACTAATAACTATACAGACTTTCTGCATTATTTTTTATTCTATTTTTCTACTTTTTATAGTGAAATAATTTTTCCTTGCTAATTAGCATTTTAATTGTATCAATTTCAAATTATTTGTGAGTGAAGCCACTGTTGAAATGGATACGTAAATATGGGAAATACTTTTATCTTTACCTGAAATGTTCCTCACGGCTGCCCAGTTTCTTTTCAAGGCCGATCACTTAGTTTGCCCCCAGAGGTGACCGCTCAGTGCACTGGACCGGGCGCTACCACTGGTCCCTAAACCAGTAATTTTCTTCATTTTGATCAAATTTATTGCCCTAGTTCTCCGGTTTCAAATGTTGTTTACCCCAGTTCAAGATATCAAATAATAAAAGCTACACCTCTGCTCTCTAATTCTTCGTTGTTAATTTTCCTCTTCGTCATAGATCACAAATTTATGAGTGCCTGAAAACCTCTTGTAAATAACATATTTCCTTTCACTTTTGAATTTTAAAAAAAAATCATATTTAAAAATTGATATTCATAAGAGATCAATTTTAATCATATTACTTTCCTGGGAAATCGCACTTTTAAGTGCCATAAGAGTTTTTTTTATTTAATTCATTTTTATGGATTTATTGTAAGATTATGTGTAATGGTCATATTCTGGGTGATCTTTTTTGCTGCGGTTTATCATGCATCATTCCAGTGAAGTCCATAAAATCGATCCAAAATAACTCTGTCAGACTTGCGGCACCATATGTGTAAAAACCAAAGAGATGCAGACAGCAGTGTTTTCCTTGTCAGACTTTTAAGGATGATTTATTATTCTATCGAATTAGTATAGGCACAATTGATGTTGCCAACAAATACTCTGTGATTATGATTTTTTTTGTAAAGTTTATGGACTCTCTGGCCCAAATGGAACCTATCCATGCCTTTGGTGCTTGACATCGACTCAAGAGCTCAAACATAAACCAATAGAAGCTAGAAAAAGAACAGTATTGATGATTAAAACAGATCACAAAAGATTTTTATCTTATAGCAAAGGAAAAATTAGTAACGCCAGACGTATTCATAACTGTGTTAGGGCCCCTCTGATTGACATTGAAATATCACTTGTTTTATTTTATTAGGCATCACTCTCAAACACCATAACCTCCTTGAAGAGGCAACACAGGAGAAACATAGACATTGCACATGCACTAGCAAGGACAAAATACACACAAAGCTCCAGCCCATTTGACACTTTCGTTCTATCTTTAAAAAAAAATGTACACTTACAAGGTTGTGTAGTTTGCAGAATCAGATGAGTGCACACATTACTAGTGTCAGTTAGTGAGTTAGCTAAATATGAAAACAAGCTGGATGAAATCACAATTCCCACACGCTTGCATTAAGGGAGGGCCCTGTCACATCTAGTTGTGATGGTCTGCTCGACATAGATGGCATCATTCCACAGGCTCTGTGGGCCTTTATAAATAATCACTGTGACAAACATGCAGAAATCAGTTTTTACAAGCCTCACACAATACATTCTGCAGTGTGCAATCAAATTCACAGAACGATCAATCAACAGTAGTTCATGCTTTTGCATGCAATCGGACATAAATTTGATCAACTCAGTGAGGCCTTTGCAGTAGTCCACAGTCATATGTCACATTCACACAAAATAGACCACAAAGAATTGGCAGCAGTTCATTCAAAAGTTAAATATTACACCACATTAGACAGAAAGATTTTTCCAGGCAAAATGACACCCAAGCTGCACATTCTAGAATAACATTGTTCGCCATTTATTGAACCATATGGATTTGGACTGGGTCTCTTGGGTGAACAGGGTGGAGAATTGCTCGTCTGTTGCCAAAACAGAGAGGCGCACATCAGCATATGAAACAATACAAAGAGATTAAAAGGTGCTATTGAGGCTCATTGCCTTCAAGTGGCCCCGGAGCTTAAGTCCTTGGTGCCAGCTTCAAACAGACACAAGATCATGAGGGAGAAAGCAGAGATACAATCAGGGGCATTAAATGATTACTTATTATCATTTATATTTCATAAAGTATAAATCATTGAAGTTTTCTTGCATTTCTTTAATGTATAACTAGACATGTATCTGTTCGCGTCATTGGAATGCTATATTTTATTTATACATTTATTGCTCATGCATGAAACTACCTTATCACTGTAAATTTTTCTTTCTTTTTCATTCATTACATTGTGTGTGCTTTATTTTATTTTTCTACATTCGTTAGATCGACAGTCATGTCTGAAATGAATATCTCTAGTTCAAGGTGGCAGAGAGAAAGAAACTGGTGAGCATAGAGGATAGAATGATTTATTGTGACTGGTAACTGGCACAGGCAAGCAACTTGTACTACAGGACCAAATTTCCCTCAGTACAAAATAGAAAATAACCCGATATCCTTCATTAGCTGTCATTGTAACCAGTCATTTTGGATATTAAATCAGCTTACACCATGTTTTCGTTACTTTATGTGGAAGATGGACTTTTACCCTCTCTGTCTGTGAATGTTGGAATGTGGAATCTTTTATGGTGTATTTTTTATGATTTTTTTTTTTTATAGAACTGACCTCTTTCCGATTTTGTAACGATAAAATAACCTCTGTATGAACCTTCTATTGTGTTGCCTTATCTGAAACTTTTCATAATAAAATTTATATCTCCGTGAAGTTTGTGATCTTCACTTTTTAGCATGATGTTGTATTCAACAGTAAGGACACATAAAACAAAGTAAACAATTGACCCAGGGACACACATTACACTGTCCCGCAGGAGCAGCTGAGCGTGACAGGTTCAAGGTGACAAGGTCGGCCAAGTTTGAGCGGCAAACTAAGGGATCCGCTTCGAGCTGCCGTGTCATCACTTCCTTCCAGCTCCAGCAGTGATTCAGTGCTTTGTTTAATCTACTTCCTGGTAAGACTTGTTCGCTCTGATACTAAACAACTTATCCCTTTGTAGACAACTATGAATTAGCGTCGCTCTCTTTTAAGCATATGAATTCGTATTATAACAGATGGCCATAAACATTTTGATGTAATTTGTAGGGTTACATATATGTGAATTTGGGTCAAGAGGCATGCAACAAGAGACGAGATATGAACTGTATAAGCCCTCTGGAGAAAAGGAACATACTATCTTGTAGCTTGAATAGAGCTCTGCTATAAACTGCGCTATTTCAGGCAGGAGACCTTGTTACTCATGTTCGTACCCCTCATTCTTTTTCTTTTCTTTCCTCTTCCCTCTCTATCTCTCTTTTTCCTAGCTCATCATCAATTCACTCATTATTTTTATTCTGCACTTGGTCTGTCTCACCCACTCATGAGGTCGATTGAACAGCAAGAGCATCAACTACTAGACAATTGACATTGTGTATCCATGTGAAATGAGTGAGGTATCAAAGGGGGCTAGGTTGAGAAAATGGATTGTTTCTGACCATTGGGTCACAGGAGTTAACAACTTCACTACTAGCACCAGTACGAGCTATGTCCAAAAAGCAGTCTGTCATGTGCTGGAGGCTCGAAGCTCATTTTATTATGTCTTTCAACCTCCTCCGGGTGTGCTGGAAGACACACATGGTTTGATTCGGTAAGTTCACTATGAACCATCCTCCTTTTTGTCTTTGATCTGAAGTTCCGACTGCTGACCAGCGTTTCACATCTATATGCAGATTCTTTTGATAGATGATGATCGGCAGATGACTTAACAATGAGAGCCAGGCATATAGTAATATGAGACGTGACACGATGAAACCAGGCGCTCATCAAATTTTTAGTATATGGAGTTATTGGTATCATTGTGAAGATTGTTCATTTCCCTTTCTGTGTGTGAAAGAATGTTTGCTCTACCTTCAGTAGAAATTGAGATATTGGCAATTAAAGACGATGGGGGTGAGCTTTGCTGTAGCTGAATTTGTTGAAAAAATGGCGAATCATTTTTGTAAATCCTTATTAATCTTTGTTAGGCCATGCCACTAAATTACAATTTTTGGGCTTTTACTCAATCTGTTTCAACAAATTAGACTCTGAAATGTATTTATTGACCGATATAGAAGAGTTCTGTGAAGAAAAAAAAGTTGCGCTAAAAATTCATTCACTGGTGAAAAACACGTGATTCCTCCGGTCGCCTCAGTTTGATGAGTGCCTGATTTCATCATGTCGCGTCTCATATGCATGTTTATATGACAGTTACTAACATTGAATGCAGTTAACATTTCTGATTGCCAGTGGGAAAGCAGATGATGGGTGCTAGTTGACAGTGGGCACGAGGTTAGCAGTGGATGAGACTGACTCTATCACTGATACTTAGCACAGGACTACATGTAGCCTCAATAACCAGACTCTGCCCTTAAAACATTTTTATTCGATTTCTCATTACAACAATATTGATCTCCAGAAATGAAGAGTTGCTTCAGCTCGATTCTCTTGTGTGCATCTTTCTCATTCAGCTTTTTTTTGTTTCTGTTTTACATTGATATTCTGGAGCACCTGTAAATTTCTGATGGGTACATAATTTGATCTTTGTGATTCATTGGATCTCTGTGATATGTTGAGACTTAGTTCAACTCACTTTGCCATATTTGACACACAGTGGACCGAGGTTCTTCTCAAAGACAGTGACGCTATGTGTAGGAGGCTAAGATAAGGCAGACTAGATCAAGTTTACCAATTCTCGAAGAGACTCTTGAACCAGATCTTATCCCAATTTATGTATGTTATGGATCTCAGTGATTTATTATTATTCTGTGATAGAGATCTGATTAAGGCTACACGTATAGCTCCGCTAAGTTTTGAGAGGACGTTTGATTATAAAGTCAATCACTGCGTAATTTTTCCACCATTTTTACAGTAATTTTTTCTTTTGAGTTACTTCTTCGAGCCAACTGAAGGGCTTGTCGGGGGGAAGAAAAGGGGGTGGGGTCGGTCAGTGCATCATAGCGAATGAATTAAAGCTACCTGTAACGCCAATAAGCTCAGGGTTATTTGGGCTACATGTAGCCAACATAAAGTCACTCTTACATCTTTTTGTTTATCTTAAGCCTACCTAATATTGTACGTATAATAATTATTGTGTACAAACCATCTGCTATCCACTTTATATTGAATAGCTTACGCTCGTGAGCAATGGAAACCTCACGATGTGGTGATTCAGTTTCTGTTTGACTCCTTTTTCTTTATGATCAGTGTGTCTTTTTTTTTTATTTTTGTTTCTTTTTTTTTTTGAGAGGGGGGGGGTGTAATTTTTTTTCTCGACTGTGTGAGTGTTTTCTTTAAACCTCTCTCATCCTCCTCAACTACACTTAAAAAAAAAAGAAAAGCAACAAAAACAGCCATGGAGGCCAAGGCCTCGTTCATGTTCTATAATAGAGTCTCGATTAAGCCCATCTCCCGGAAATTTCGTGCGTCTATTTTTAGAAGAGGGGCTGATATCGAGCTGCGCCCACTTGCGTTCAGTGATGGTGAATAGCAAAGAGTTAGTTTCGGGTTTAAGAACATTGTCTTTGCAAGAATTCTACTGAACAGAGGTGTCTCAATGTAATATTAAATTTGGAGATACACACGCACATAGATCTAGATCTAAAACTTATCTATGGCTCTGACATCCCTTCCTCCCTCTTAATATTTTGTCTCCCACCGCATTGAATCCAGACTAGGACTTAGATCTAAATTACATAAAATGTTTATTCGTTCATTTGATAAACCTTGCATTTTACGCATCTAGGCGATTAAAAAATTTTTTTTTTTTTATTCACCTAGACCAGACTAGATCGAGATCTAGATATAGCGAGGTCTAAACTCTTGATAGGTTGATAGACTTTTTTGTAAACCACCAGATCTAGATCTAGATCTGCTTTAATATGAGCTGAGATCAGCCATAAAATGTGAAATGAGTGTAATGAATTTGTAATATATTATGTTATTTATTATTATTATTTATATTTTATTTATATTACGCATTTTCACAATAATGATGTTTGAGTTCAGTTAATATGCTTTTCATTTCACCGTTTGAGCATTATGAAGTAAGCTTGTTTTGCTCGTCTTATTCTCTTCTATCTTTAGACATTGGAATTTCAGGGTGGGAATTCTGTAGATATTTTTACCTCTGGGAATTCCCAGAGTCGTACCCGGTCTCGGAAAATAAAATATTATTAAACTCGACACGCCCAGTATTAGCAATATCAACCGCTCCGATTGGATTTTTTTACATAAGCCTAGTCAAGTTTGATCGCTGATTATTCTCCATCTGTGGCATAATTAGATTTAATTGAAAAATATAAAATCCATAATGTACTAATTGACAATTAGTAACATAGTTCAAGCACAATATATAGATCTAAGAATTTTGATCATTGCTGTCCTGAATTAGATCTATGCTTCCATGTTAAAAAAAAAAAAAAAGACATACATGTACATATAGATCTAGAACTAGATTGTATGGTGGAGGAAATTTCTGCCTCTTTTGATACCTGATATAATACTTCATGCACGTAGTTTGTGTACTAGCTGAAAACCTGACAAATCATGATAAAAACGTCCATTCAGAGCAGTATATCTTGGAGCATGCATAAGGGGGTGAATCATTTCATTGGGCTGAATCCTCGGGACTGAAGCCAATTAATTATGTATATATATATCTTACATGACCTTTTTTTTTTTTTGTTTATTAAACATTGCTGGAAATTTTGTATGTTATAAAAGTGTGTGAATAAAGATAATCCGTATCCTGTACTTCTTGTTCCAATTTTTAAAGATAAAAATGTAGGTTAGATGTCTCTCAAGTTAGTAAGGCCTCTCTTCGTTGAGATTATTTTCTATGAATGTAATTGGCTATAATAATACAGAACTTGATGAGTTCATTTTAATAATT
The DNA here is from genome assembly GCA_039654565.1 of Peronia peronii. Classification (NCBI taxonomy): domain Eukaryota; kingdom Metazoa; phylum Mollusca; class Gastropoda; order Systellommatophora; family Onchidiidae; genus Peronia; species Peronia peronii. Next base: position 192 of record JBCEWB010123799.1, on the reverse strand, counting down.
TCATCAACAAACAGAAAAACTGACCGAGCAGAAGTAATTTTTTTCTTTCTTTTAAAACGCTGATCAGTGAAACTGCAGTGACAAGCAATGTCTAACGGGAATAAAGAGGGAAGAGACAGGGGCATTGGACGGGGGGGGGGGGGGGGGGGGATAAAAAGTGTTTGAAAAAAAAAATGGGACAAAGGGAACCAA
>JBCEWB010123777.1:0-11429 GCA_039654565.1 Peronia peronii | reverse complement strand
CACACACACACACACACACACACACACACACACACACACACACACACACACACACACACACACACACATACACTCACCCACATTATGTGTATAGACTTAAAAATGTCCAGAATATCATCAGGACAAGGTAGATCAAGACAACGCAGAGCTTGAAAAGATTCTAACTGATGAAAAAAGAAAATGAATTTCTGTAACGTTTTAGATTAGTAACGTGCAAGAAATTCCTGGATCTCTAGGGTTATTTCAGCTGTTTACAAAATATGTCCACGGAGTCATTTTGAATAACATTGACCGTTGGACTTTGATTTCAGGACCACTAAGTATGAACTGCTAGTGGAATATTTTGGCAATCAGCGGCAACAGGACATCAGCACATAATTACCTGCTTCGACTCGGGGCCAAAACATTGATCACACTCAGGAACTATCAGAGTAACAGAGAAAATATGAGTTGTCTCTTTATTTCCAGAATCCTTAGATGTATGGAACCGAGAGGATTTTCTGTGTCACTTCTGATAAAACACCACCACAGCTGATGTTTTTGTCTGTGGGGAATAGATGAATTATCTCAAAGCCAGAGCTATATCAAAGAGCAATGTACTTACTGTTTACTGCCAAAGGTAGGATATATTATTATCGCACCAGGAAGAACTCGCCAGGCAATTTTAGATAAACCAAAAGTATAACTATATGTAACTATGACCTTTTTACCCTTCCACATCTAGGGATCCTGTATCATTTAATCTGGTTTCTTTTTTTGTGGTAAAGCCAGTGATCTTTGCCGTTTGTTGAAAGTCAAACATCATTACCAATTTACTATTGAGATGTTCTGTTTTAGCTGACTAGAATTATATCTGCCAGCTTTGGACATTTGAAACCTTTCTTTCTTAGTCCTTGAGGATGATCGTGGCCCCTCCTGACCAGCTGTGCATAATCTTCTCCATCCGTAGAGGCTGTGGGCTAAGATCTTGGTCTTGGCAATGTTCTCTTTATTGTCATGTCGAACCATCGTTGCTTCTCTCTCCATTTCAAACGACCACCTCAAACACCAGTGGTCATTGTTCTGAAAGGAACATGGTTAAATCTCTGTGCTTCGCTAAGAACTTCGGGTGCTGTGGAAGTAAACGTCTGCCAAATTGCGAAATTATTTAAATGATAGAAATTGATTAATATGTCATTTTTGTTTTTTGTTTTTCTAGCTCCATGTCGACATCTAACAATGAACAGCTACAGGACGCTGAGAAGAGGATCTTAATTATTGGTTCTATCGCCAAGCAGAAGAACGAATTACAATAGAATTTAACTTTGCAAATCATGAATTAGTTATTATTACTAATATTGTCATTATTAGTAATATTATTATCTTTAGTATGTTAGAATAATTATTGATATAAATGGCTTAATATATAATTATTATTATTATTTTTGTGTATATCTTTTTTTTTTTTCTAGAAATTCTCAGTTATATTTTGAAACTTCTTCGCTTCTGTGCTTTCAGTAGTTCGGCTTTTTGATAGCACCTGCTCTTTCTTAACCTCACTGTCTAGGACTGTGAGATCTGATACTGATCAGATATTTGCTCCAGTGTGGGTCTCTGTTCCACTCAGCTTGCCTAGCGTGGCTTTGTTATTTTCTGCACAAGGGGTGTCAACATTTTACTAGAGCTATGAGCCAATGGGCTCAGGTATTTTAGTATGTATTCTAGCGTCTGTGTGTGGGATGGGATGGGATGAGGGGGGGGGGGGGAGGGGCGGGGTGTCGAAATTATGAGTAGCTAAACCGCCCGCTTTAGGCTGTCGTTGCCAACGCTCCATGAACTGATAACTTCCGTATCTAAATACAACACCCAACGAAACCAAATCTGTGTGAGACTTAAACTTGAAGGCATATCTCAATTAATTTCTGCTCTGTTCATATACTCATAGAACCGTGAATAGTCCGTTTTTTATGTCATAGAGACTAAATTACAAAATGTTTGAGTGATGAGGATTGACTATTTAGTATTGAAATAGTGGTTCAAATTACTGTGAAGACAATGCTGAAGTTGATCACCACTGGTGACGGCCTTTTGAAAGAAAGAGTTAGAATCTGTATTCCTGAGCTGAGTTCTGATATTCACCAATAGACGCTTGACTACTATTGTGAACTAAAAAGAAATACTATGACTTATGGCATGATTTTTTTAGAGGATCAGAATTCAGCTCTTCTCCAATACTAGGAATCAGACTGTAAATTCGTTTAGTAACAAACTTGTAAATTTTGGAATGTTGAGCAGGAAGGAAAGGCCTGATCACTACCTCACACCCTTATCTGTCTTACTAACGATCAAAAATAATGTAACATTCTATTCAAATAGTTGCTAGAGGATTACTCCCAATGTTAGGTAGGAATTCTGAAGAATCGCTAGCAGTTCTGGCATTGTTTAAGGTAAAACCGTTAAGAAATGTCCTTGATTGTCAAACCAGCAGATACCATGAGCTGGAAGTTCTACGTGTGTTTCTTTACATTAAACACTCCCTGAACTGACAATGATCCTATTCCCTCTATTTGTGAGGAAATATTATGAGATTAGTTTTATATCAACTCTCTAAAGCTCTGCGAATACAAAAAGCTAATAATGTGTGAACTGAGTGCCATTAAAGCAAAGTGCACTTTATTACTGTCAAAGTGAGACGCTTTAGGTGAGACGTTCACCGTGCATAGAAGATATCGCTCATGTCAAATTGTACAGTGCGATATCACCCGCTTCTCGGTCTAAAGTATAAAAAATATCATGATTACAACACTGGATTGAAGCGAAATCCGCCTTAGAATATTGTAATACCGTTAAAATCCACTCTGCAGCATGACCGGCGACAAAGCCAACTTCCTACATCAAGACTGTGATGGTAAATGACAGTACACACAGCTTTAAAACTGAGCTCCAGATTGTCCTTCAATTTCCCAGTGGGCCAATAGTCGGCGGGAGATGTGACCGCGGTTTTGGAGAGGGAGTGGGGAGGGAAACTGTGGTTCCATAATAAGCTCCGTGGTGCTTTACGAGCTCTGGATGGAGATCGGGGATTTAGTCCACGGGACATGTACTGGCCCACGAGAGCTGGACCTGTCATACTGGATGATTAATATGGAATATTACTGGTGGGAGGTACTACGTGCATGTTGAGTTTTGTGTCTGTATGTAGATGTGTAAGTGTGGGTGTGTAGCTGGGAAAATGGCCAGGGGGAATTATCAGGAGAGAGGGGATATTTGAGGTGACTAAGGTTATGGTGAGGGAGTAGCTGATGGAATTTGTACTGAATGTCGCTAGTTAATTGAATCAGAGGCTAATAACTGGTTTGTATCTTGGTGGCTCAGGCAAGTTTACGTGTATATGTATATGTGTTTTTGGTGTGTTCCTATGTGTGTCCATTTGTTTTGTATTTGAAGGCGAAATTAGGAGATCGCAAATTAAGTTTTTTTTTTCTATCAAATTTTATCTTTATTATTCAGTTATTTTGACCATACTTATTGTTACTTATTTATACACATTATTTGCCTTAATCCAGCATGTATTTGTGTTGTTGGTTTCGGTTTCGGTTTTGTTTTGACAAGGATCAGCTGAGATAACCTCCTGTAGGAGGTTGAAAATCGAGGTAAATACCGTAACCACTAAGCAGTGAGTCGAAGGAATGTGATGTCGTTACGTTCTATAATACGCCTTTCAACCTCCTAGTGGAGGTTATCTCGACGGGTAATGTGATGTCACTTGGTTCTTTTTGTCTGTCTGAGATTGTTTGTTTATGGTGGCTTTTAATGACACATCAACACCATCACGGCTATATTGTGCCAAACACGGTCAGATACGTTTACATGTCAAAAAGGCTGATCAAGTACATAGAAGAAGAGAGGAAAGAAGACAGGAGCAAGGAGAGAGAAGAGATGTCACCCCTGGAAGCCTGTCTAGAAGACAATGTTTTTCATTCAGATCAAAATAGTAACAAAATGAAAGTTCACTTGTGGTGTAGATAAGGCTTAGCTAGTGAATTGCTGGTTTACTTCATAAGTTTGACTGTAACATTTTAATTCATCATTTCTCAACTTTTATCCAACAATATCACCACTGCCTCTCTCTTTCTCTTTCTCTCTCTATATTTCTGACTACACATATTCAAACATATGTACACATTTTCCAGTCTCTTCATCTGGCTTTCTTTTTTTCTTTCCTGTTGTTACTCAGTCTGTCTTTTTCCTCCCTCAATTATCCCTCTTACTAATTTTTTCCCGTAGGTGTTTCTCCTCCACTACCCCCAACCCCTCCTCCTCCCCCTCCCACTCTGTCTCCCCTCCTGCTTTCAATCCCCTCTGAGCTCATGATCTGTTCGTAATGATACATTGTCTCCTTTTTGTTCTTCATTGTCTTTTTGTTCGTCCTTTCTGCATTTAGTCACTTTTGTAACATAATTGCGTAAGTTGTTTTGAGGAAAACGGGAACCATAGTTTCAATTCATCGTATCACACACATGCTATAATTCAAACAGTGCACGTTCTATTGAAATTCAGTGTGGAAACAATTCTTTAAGTAGTAAAGGACGTATGGTATTCAGCTCTGGTCACAATTCCATTTGGCAAAAAACCCCATGATTTCGCCAAATACTGAGTTGTGTTATATACAAGGAGCCTATACTATTTATACTGGAGTGCGGACTCATGACGACGCCTTAACAACACACAATGTATCTCGCGTGCCAATACAGGCGCCATGGCCATGGGGTTACATTTAGTATTTGTGTGTGAGTTTCGTTTAGTTTTGCATGTGGTAACATAACAACAACGGCGTTAAGTCTTAACGTTAAATAGATTTCTTGCCCTCATGGCCATGGCTCCACATTCGGCACGCGTGATGTCATCAATCCGCTCTCCAGTAAAATAGTATACACTCCTTGATTATATGTCAATTATCATGGAATGTTCACAAAACTCAAAGTTTACAGACCAGTCTTTGCCTATAGACAACACCAATGTCTTTGATACGAATTTTGGCGTGGTTGTCCACCCAGGCCAGCACTACAACCAGTACTAAACTTAGTCAGACATTTGACCTACTTCAGTGTTATATTCAACAACAGACAAGATGGATCTGAGGGAATGCAAAGTTTTCTAAACCTGGTTTTGTACTCGAGTTTTTGTTCATCTCCTTCTTCATTTTCTGTTTGTTTATCCCCTTTTCTTTTTCTGCTTCTTCTACTTCTTCTCCTTCTTTATTCTCACATTTTCTTTTTATCGTTCAAAGATTTGAGACGCGACACGATGAAATCAGGCGCTCGTCAAGCTGGGACGACCCGAGAAATCATGAATTTTCTGCCAAAAATAAAAAATTGATGCATACTCTTTTTTTTTTCAAACAAACACTTCTATGTCTATTTTAAAAGGTGTTTTAGGCTTATATTTGCTGAAATATCTTGGGTAAAAGTCCAAAAATCTGTAATTCACTAGCGTTACCTAAATGACGATCAATAAGGATTAACAAACTTGATTGGCCATTTTCTCATTAAACCACCGTGCAGCAGTGGGTCACCCTCGTTATCTTTAATTGCAAGTATCTCGTCTTCTATTCAAGGTAGAACACAAATTCTTTCACCAACAGAAAGGGAAATGGACAAACTTTACAATGACACCAATAACTCAGTATGCTAAAAAAACTGATGAGTGCCCGTATCACGTTTGATTTTCACTTCCTCCATTCTCCTCTTCGCTTACTGGCAACCTCTGGCTGCTCTCTATATTTCCTTATTACAGGCACTCTCTCTTTCTCTCTCTCTTTCTGTGCCTGCGCCTTGTCCGCTCTATTCCCCCATCTAATCTCTCTCTCCCACACACAAACACCACACACATACACACATCTCTACTTTCTGACACCTACATTTTAAATGGAACTGCCTACTTCGGTGACAGGTCGTCTATATTTGGTAACGGGTTTGATATAACAATAATAATATTGATGGAGTGCATTTCTATAGCGTCCAATCCCAAGAAATGGCTCCGAGCGCTTGAAAAAGAAAGTAAAATAAGTACAATGAACTGTAGACAGAATCAGCTTACAAATAGAGCGCCATCATGTCCGCACACACACACACACACGTCCTTGCACAAACGTATCAACTTGCACTAACGAAAACCCATATGCATACTCACACACACACACACACACGCACACACACATAACACACACACACACGCATGCAAACTATGATGAATGTCAGGTGGATATTAAACAGAGATGTTTTGAGGCTAGCCTTAAGTTCTTCTAGAGAATTTAGGGCTCTCCAAGAGTTTGGAAGAGAGTTCCACACGATTGTAACATAGTTGGTGAATGCTCTTTCTCTAACTTTATTCTTTGACTTAGGTGATGTACAGTACTATATCACATGATCTTAGTAGCCGAGATGATGTATATTGGGATTGGTGGATAAGGTCTTGAGGATACTGTAGTGATATTTTGTCTAAGCATGTAACCCTCAACTGTTACGGTCCTGTCCTGTATTCAGTTCTGGCTTTTACTGGTAACCAATGTAATTCAACCAACACAGGGGTAATGTCCTCTCGACTGGATTTTCACAAGACGATCTGTGCAGCTTTGTTTTGAAAATAGTATTTTCCTTATTACTTTCACTATTTGGATGACGTATGACCTAAAAAGTGCTCAGAGTCGTTGTTAGGATATATTTAATGAATAATTATTAGGATTATCTGGATGATATGTCATCCAAATAGTGAAAATGATAAGAAAATTTATTATATTATGGGTGACGTGTTGCCCAAGCAGTGGAAGTGACAGGGAACATTACTGATTAGGTAACATCTCACTCAAATAAACTCAGTCATCTCAAATTCAACGTTCCTCTCCCCCCCCCTCCCCCGCCCCGCCCCCCAACCATTTTTCCTTTTCTCTTAATTCCCTCAGACTCCCTTTGTCGTCAGTCTGTGCTTTCATTCTCTTCCTAGCATCATCTGTCAGCCTCATAGCACAGTATTATAGAAACTGGCCAAAGGTAAGCTAGCACTTTGTAGGCAGGCACGTCACATGTTTCATTATATTCGGTCCAGAAGATTGTGACGTATAGTACGATACAAATCCCGATCTGAATCAATTTCAGAAAAATCGTGCTACTGGGATGAACCATTTTACAGTATCTAGAGTCTAGGACTTTCTCTCCTTGTCTTTCCGTTTCACAATGCGTATAAAAATGAGATCCATTGGTGTTAATCAAGTGAACTTGGTTTCCAGTAAATGCTACCTTGTCGTTCGAATCAACGCGCTGAAAAGAGTAGGCTCAGAAATCTGCTTACCGCCAGATTGTTAGCCTAATCTCCTTTCTGTTTTTTGTTTCTTTGTTTGTATTTATAGGGATAATCGGTTAAACATCATGCAGTCTTCTTTATATCGCAGTGTCTTTAAGAATAGTTGACTAAAATTGTCATCTACCATGAGGTTTCATCTATACTATAAATCTGCAACAAAACCGATAAAAGGCTTATGGACTCGAAAACTACTGAATGTATCCATATGAAATTTGACACACAACATTGTAGCATAAAGATCTGTGGTTCTACTTACATAAAGCCAAGTAAAGCTTACTATGTTTGACATTATCCTAAAAAGCGATAATAATTGAATAGTAAACTCGGGAGAGTGTTTGATCCGAATTGTACGTTCCACAGAATGACGCGTTCAGAACACCAAACACGTTTATTCTGAGTAACGTTCAGTTTAATCATCCAAAATACCAACATCGATGTGCGTATGCTTGCCATACACCTTAAGTCTCAGGGCAGTATCGGTCTGATCTATACTTAAAAAATCTCCCACGAAGGCCGTGGGTTCTCTTTTCGTTAAGGAGAAAAGGGGAGGGGGGGGGGGGCTCGTCCTGGAGATGTTTTATTATTTATAAATATTAATATAATATTATTATTAATTAAAATTAGACAATTTTACCCTTTTCCATCGAATTCGCATCTTTAAATTAGAGGAAAACAACGAGGGGAAAAGACTGCCGTGAAAGGTTGTCATGACGTCACCATCTTGGATTTCGGTTTCTCTGAAATGGCTATCTTTGAAATCTGTCTTCTCCACCATGTATCAAGGAAACTTGATGAAACTTGGTCAATTTGTTGTTTGGTACATAGATGTTCAAGCCACTCCGGAATTACTTAGAGTCTAAGACACATTGCAGAACAGTGACGATTTTTTTTGTTTTTTCGTGTTTCTGTTTTATTTTACTTAACTTTTACTATTCAATCACATGGGCTTTTACACCATAAAACCCTGGGCTTTCCGGTGTCCCGTGCTACGATCATGCATCCCTTTCATCAGTAAATGCAGACTACGGTATGTGAAAAACATCGATATTCCTTGCAATATGAAATATGATGCACAACTGCAAAACGATGACGTCATACTGCCTGGCAACGAGCAATAATATTACACTTTCCCAAGATGGAGTCACTACTGCAGGTATATTCAATTCTTTTAATACATTTTCATCTCGTCGTCCATAAGCGTAGTCCTAGTCCAACTGTATCATTGTTCGGTCCAAAAGACCGTAGTATAGTCAAGAAGAGAAATAAAAGACTGGGATGAGGCCCTCGAGATAACAACCTCCACCAGGAGGTTGAAAGACGTATATAGAACGTAACCTAGAGCCGTCGAACAAATAAAACAGTGAGACTGTATTTGAGGGTATGATGACAACAAAACATTTGATACCATCATCATATTGGTTGTATGCGACAAGGGTTAAGCCTTCCAGAAGCTATATGAGTGTTCAAGGTTTAGAAAGAAGAAGTGATAACTTGTGAAATAATGCTTTAATTGATGTGATCTTTTCCTGGGTTTAGAAGTCCGAACAAGTGAACATTGATTACGGCGTTGTTGTTGTTTTTTTTTATACTTCATACTGGAATTCTAAAGCCATAGAAATGTTGTCTTCATTAACAAATTAAACACTTGATCTCAGAGTAGTGCCATTTATGCTTTTATACTTTTTCCCTTACTTCAACTTAAACCATGTGTTCAGATATTACTATATAAAAGCAAGAAATAAAGAAAATAAGCGATATAATATATATAACTATGTCATTAGGCATAAACAACGGCAAATTGTGCTAGTTTAAAACAAAACAATATGGAATAAATCAATTACATTTCCTTCTACGCTCTATGATTTAAAAGATAGAAGTGAAAAATAATATTATGTATATATCTATATATGATCGATGATTTTCTGAATGTTTGTTTTTTTCTTTTCCTAGCCGAATAGATAAACAAAATAAGTCATAATTTATGGTTAATTTGCCGGCCTAGACGTCTATTTTCGCATCTATCAGTAATAAAAGAAATACATGTACAAAAAAAGAGAGTAAAACAAAGGGAAACTTGAAATCTCTTCTTGTTTTGATGTATGATCGGACTAAGCTCTTTTCTCCTAGTTGTAAGTATTATCGTGGCACAAATTATCAAGACTGATGGAGCAGATATTCAGACTCCACACAACAGATCTACTGGTGACATTCTCTTCTGTCTGAGCCCAGCCGTGCAGCACATCTCGTTTGCTATATTTTTTGCTCTTCGTCATCCACGATCTCCATTTTTTCTCTTCAGAATATAACTCTTCGGTTCTTCTATAACGCAGTTTAAGTATATTTTGCACGCACAAGGCCACAAAATGATGCTATATCTGAATAGTTTGATTTTCTTTTGGGTCTAGTTTCCTTTGTTAAACTTCCTATAGTCATTTTTCCTCCTGAAACAACATTGTTAATAACATTGTTATTCTGTCCCCGAATGTTCAAAAATTTTCCCTAGAAACCTATTGTTTCAACCATATCATTCAACTTTCATCCGTGCAAGAACTGACCCTATTCTGTCAGGAATACCGCAAGGTAGGTTACATGCAGCTTCAAATGAACATTATCTTTTCTCCAAGTCAGATAATAGAGCAATTTGTTTCTTTTTGTCAACACGGATGCTTCATGCTCACATGACAGATTGACAGTCACTGTGCTCGACAAAACCTCGAGATCCAGCTTCTTCTCTGTACAGTTTGTCTGTCGTTCCTGGACGCTCGACTGCAGTAGTCTTAAACTATGGATTTTTTAAATTGAATATCAAGTTTTTGCAGAAACTATTGTCCAGCAATGAGACAAAAGCAAAGACAAAAACTCAGTAGTTCATTATGGATATTTAGTCTCTTTCAGAAAAGGAACAATATGTCTTAATCTGGCAGCTTTTGTCATTTCTCTCAGCAACTGATGAAAAGCACGAAATTTAACTTGAACGAAAGAGAAGATCGATAATTTCATTAAGGTCCTGTTTATGAGATGAGTTTGCTTCCGGACTGTTTCACATCGTAATCTTTTTTTTTGTGTGTGTGGTTTCTTGTTTTTTTGTTAGTTTGTTTGTTTGTTTTTGTTTTTTGGTAAAATTGTAGCTATTCTGGATAACTGTCATGACAAGTTCGCTGTTGTTATCTTTGTCGGTAATTCTGAACGATGGGAAAATTCTGTTTCCAGAGTTTCTCTACTGATTGGGAGTTCAATAGGCGCCGTGTACCATGTGTTAAGGGAAGATCCTGCTATTTGGTGGATGTATAAAAGAATGTAAGTCTGTTCGATGATTTCTGAATTTGATTTCTGGGGTCTGTCGACAGCTCTAGGTCTACCCACTCAGGGACCCAGATTCTGCTTAACACATTCAGACCTTCCCCCGTGGGGACACATGATATGTAAGTAGGTTGTCTGCCCCCACCTGCATGACTGAAAAGCCTAAGGAACTTACTACTACTACACCTGCAGGCGGTGAAAACCCGCCGTCAGTTCGATGTCTCCCAAGAAATGCCATTCTCGACGTTCCAGAGGTGACATCTCTTCTCTCTCTCCTTGCTCTTGTCTTCTGTCCTACCATCTTTCCTCTCTCCTTGTTACTGTGTAAACATATCTCACCATGTTTTGGCACAATATGGCCATGATCGTGCAGATGTGCCGTTAACCACCAACACAAACAAACAAACATACCTAAAGTCCATAAACGATCCCTGTTTTGGTTGGTGAAGCTCGAAACTTCAGTTTCCTAAGGGAAAAAAATCCAGCTAGACACGGCAATCATATTGGTTGTACTCTCACATGAAGCATCTAGATAAGCATGACTGTATGTGCCTTTCCATTAAATTTCCTCGGGTTTCTCATATCTATTAAAGGCCATGATCAGATCCTGTATAAAACTTTTGTCTTATCTTACGAAGTCATTTCAGATCCACACACATTACACAGCATGGCAATGTATTAACAATTTTTATTTGAAAACATTAATGGCTGTTGAAGAGATAGATAGATAGATAGATAGATAGATAGATAGATAGATAGATAGATAGATAGATAGATAGATAGATAGATAG
>JBCEWB010123766.1:0-10000 GCA_039654565.1 Peronia peronii | reverse complement strand
AAATGGGGAGGAAAGAAAGGGGGGGGGGGGAGAGAGAAGCAGCAGTGAGAAAAAGACAGGGAAAGACAGAGGAAAATGACAGAGAAAGAATGGAAGTTGGAGAAAGGGTATAAAAAAGGGGGGGGGGAGAACGAGTTCCCACGCCCGCACAAGAAACAGTCAATTGCCTGGTCAACCTAATCCCAACTTTAAACAAAGATCGGGCAAGAACAGTAGAAAAAGAAAAGGCCGAGTCCCTGAAGTGTCGCACGCACCAACAGGCCCCGTGAAGTCCAGACTTTGTGACCAGCGGTCAAGAACAGCGGACATGCCAGGCCGTGTGGTAAGAGAAAAGTACATGTACAACTGTTTTTCTCTTCTGTCGCCTTGCTAAGGCATTGACAAAAGTCGGCGCAATATTCTGTCTCCTGTGTGCACACGTCGTCGACATCTCTCCAAAAACAACGGCAGGGCCTGTATCAGCTGGTACTCAAAGTCTCAGTTCCTCCACAGTTTACACACCCATCCACCCCCCCTCTCCACACACACACAAAAGAAAGAACTTGTATACATTTACAAATTAAAAGTTATCTCATAAGTTGAGTACACATTGGATGAATCCGAGGCGGTTATGGCGTGATTTTCCCGTTTATAAACGTCTCAGTTATTCCATAACAGTCAATGACAGAAAAAAAAGACAGAAAATAAATAATAACATTTTTAAAAATGAAATTAAATCTTAGCATCCTAATCTGATGCCACCATTGTGCTTTCCTTTAACTGTTCCACAATTTATAATAACCTGCAGAGGAAGAAAAAAAAAATTCACTATGTGATAACCTAACTTGACTATCCAGTGGTGGGTGTGAGACATTAATTTGTGGGACACTGAAAAGCCTGAATTGCTATGAGAGTTCCAAAGCACACCCAGCAACGCGAGAGCAACTTCGAACTATAGGGACCAGGGGTGCCAGAGGTTTACGTTCCGTTAATTTCATAGGAGATTCGCCAATGCCACTGTAGGCACCTCCAGATCTTTGACACTGGTTGATTTATAGGAGCACATACAGGCTGGGCAAAAATATTGTTTCATGATTTAGAACTATCCAAACAAGGTGTAATAGTCTTTTTAACACGATGGCAATCTGGAAATCATAATAAGTCTTACATATACTGTGCTATATAAGGATAAACGCAGATACAGTTGTGTTTCGCAACTGAAACTCACTAAAGTGCTTGACTGACAATCCATTCACAACTGTTGGCGGCATAGGAGAGATCTGGCATCAACTGATCTGTGTAATGTCAGCTTCGAGATCAATATCAGACAACCAAAAAAAAAAAAAAAGAAATCATTTCTCTGAATGGCAGTCATACGACTGACTGTTCCAAATAGCTATGTATCTACAAGATGTGTACGTATAAAGTAACACATATTATGAACTCCATCGCTGTTCAATAGTCTAACATTATAAAATGGGCTTTACCATTTAACAATCTGACGACTAAAAAACCTGGTGATTAACGGAATCGCTGATAGACTAAGAGATCTGATATCTATAGAAAATTGCAGATACGTGGTTTGATCAGACCAAGACATAATCCCACACGTACCGGACTGCTTGTGTCTACGCGGATTTCAGCTTTGCTTGACTTGGCACGACCAATGTATGACAAGTCATGGACCAGATCGAACGGGGCCAACGAAGTCCTGAGTCAATTCGCCTGCTTTGATGATTTCCTCTCCCTTTACCTATACCTCTGTGGTGGTCAAACGGCCAGGGATAACGGCGGATGATGTTTGTAGTCATGACAATGATCGACAGAAAAAAAGAGATCCACCAATGAGCTAACATGACAAAGCAAAAACAAAGAAAGAAGAGAAAAACCATGCTACCACAGCACACTATGTACTATCTTTCACATATAAATACTGCAAAGAACTCGTGTTCATATTCATATCATCAGACATGGGTAGATTTAGTCGTGAAAACGACAGCTGGAGCGCACAAATTTGAAACGCCTACATCAATGCCGGATACAGACTGCTCCAACTCATGCTTTGACGAAAAGAGCACTAGGACTAATAGAAGTACACCTTTTCTCGGCTATGAAGTCGTGTGAAACTGTATTTTGCACGGATGCCACAGTGGCGAAGTTCTCATGTTTACTGTTCTGCCCTGTTCATGCAGTGACTTCCATGACTGAAGGAATACAATGAGCGGTGGCCTATTGCTGTATCTGCAGGTGAAGAACAATTATTTACTGTGTCTGATTTTTTTCTCGCTGCTTGAGAAGCCGGACAAATCATTAATATATTAATACTGAAAACTGTCCAAGTTTTTCCCATGACTTGTTTTACTCGAGGTTTCATGTAGCGCAGGTTAATAAGTTGCTCGTAGGTCAGCAAAATGGCACTTTGACTTTTCATGACTTCAATCCACTGAGACAAATTACCTTTGTCGCATACCGATCACACTATGTAAACGAAGTTACACTTCTCAAAAAAAAACAAAAAAAAAAAAATCAGCAAATCTTAAAATGGACAAGTAAACAGCCGTGATGCTATAAGCTGCCCTCGCCCTCAGTGTGAACTTAACGGTTTTATTAAACAAGGCATTATAAAACCAGCAAGTCTTCACTGGCCCGACAGTAAAACCACACAGGACAGGAAACAGTAAAACCAGTAACAGATCCGCGCTGACCAAACAATGAAACCAACGCATTCACTGCCTCTGGTGACAGAAGAAAGAAATCACTGCCGCCAAGCTTAACAAGCCACTAAATGTCACTGCAGCTTCCCAGAAACTCCAAGAAAGCAACAGGATAACGGTTTATGAAGGAGTGCATTCCACATCAGAATAAAGTACTACACTGTTACTTCGATGATCGTTTGTTACAAAACTGCAGTAGTTCTTTGCTGAAAGAAAACCGGCAAAAAGTGTAACACTATCATGAGTTTGTGTGTGTTTGAAATCACAAATATAATTTGGTACAAATAATTTGAAATGAAGCATCAATGAAGACAGAACATCGGTGAATTGCATGAAAAACGCAGCACATAATTATAATATCCGTCTCAGATATAAACATACACACCGTGTCCGGCTGTTCCTGGCCTTTTAAATACTAAAGCATACAGAGAAAAAAAGAATTATAAGTATCATAATATGTCATCTTGACTTCTCATACTCAGCACGGATCTAATCAACCATGACATCCACGTTCATATGATAGCCCTTGCATAACAGCGATAATACTGGGAAAATTACAATGGCTAGAAAAGCAAAGAGCGATGGGATTCACCATACAGAGAAGACAGAGGGAATCCGCAATTCACTGATAATTATATCACTGCTCAGTTCGACTTCTCATACAGGGTACAAATGCAAAAACATAGCGCTGGTTACTGGTAACGTACTGCATCAGCCTATGATCGACTATGAGTAAGAATATCAAGTCAAAAAATATAACGAACGAACAAACAAATCACAGCAGATCACAAGACAAAGTGAAGAAATTCACACACCGTAACTAAAAGTACCCCCCCCCCCAAAAAAAATAAATAAAATAAATAAAATAAAAATAAAAATTAAATCTGGAATTCAGAAACTATTATAATTATCACTCATGAATGCCGCATCACATACTCAGCCGACGATTACAAGAAGGCGTGCAATCCATATAATCGTAATACTATCAGTGCCCATGACCTACAGTATCAATTCTGGGAGAAAAATCACATAGGATCACAAAATAATGAGAACATGAGAATCCATCACACAAATTAACTCATGAAGTACTCTTTCCGTCATTGCTAAACACTCCATGAAACCGCAGTTCAAATCCCACCACAAATACACCAGGAAACACGTTTATGACAACAGCGCCACTTGGTTGTCATCCGACAGGTAAATCATGAGTCCTAAACACACGCACTATGAGGGGAAAGGTGTGAGAGACTGTCTCCATCCTAGTCAATCCTGCCCAGTGCTGTGAGAGAGAGAGCTAGAGAGAGACCACATCAGGACGGAGTGGCCGCGATCTCCGCACTGGTCTGGGAAACCCGCCGGACGAATAGTCAGCAGTGGACAACAGACAGTGGTGGACAGGACTGATATAGTTTGACAAAACACCGTTTTCATCCTGGTTAGAGCTCTTTTGTCTCTCTTATTAAAAGACAGCTTTTCACAATACTAAAAGACAAGCTATTGCATGCAGTTCACGCCCTAAAAAACAAACATTCAAAAAAAATAAATAAAAAGGCATTTTATTCATTATTTACTAGGACAGATTGTAAAACAGGAAGTCGATCTTTTCGGAAGAGAAATTTTCAGGTATGGCGGCGTCTTCTCAATTGGACATTAAAGCTATAGTGGAAAAGACGGCCGGGCCGAAGGGAGGGGGAGTGAGGTGGAGGCAGTAGTGGGGGAAGACCGCTGTCTGACAGACTGTCCGGTAATAACGTGGCTTATTGACTAACGGTCAATCACTGGCGAGGCAGGGGGAGGGGTGGACTGGTCAAGATTTCGGTCAATGGTGGACAGCAGGTCATGGCAAAGAGCGGCGGGAGAAAACGTGTGAAGACACGGCGATGAACAAGTGGTGAAGTAAAAACGCTGCCGTCAACGTTTGGGCCAAAAGACGATTTGCACATTTGCCAACCGGAAGTTAAGGGCCGTAACTCTCATGGAATTCGGCTTCCAATGCATACTCCCTCTGGGGTAACCTCCGGCCCGGACAACAATGACGCAGCGTGACCACTACTGTGTGACCGGCTGTCCTATCCACACAAGGTATTAAAAAAATGTAAATGAAAGATGAGGTAGAAGCTTGTTATTTCAAAGACATTGGAAAACCTGTGTTTACAATCAGCGAACGAAAAGAGAGTTTATGTCTGCATTCTATTGGATCATCGGGGTAGGAAACAAAAGACCGTACTTTGACAAAAAGCCTTTTCCGTGACAGTTTGAATTATTCCCTCCAGTCTAACCACATACACACAACCTTCCACAGTGTGAAAAAGATAATCAGCCATTTATCTCACCCCTGCCCATTCTCTGGAAACTGCAGTTTGTTCACTGCACTGTTTAAAAGAGAAAGAGGGGAAGAGGGAGAGAGAGAGTGAGATGAGAGAGCGGGAAAAAGAGAGGGAAAGAGAGAGAGAAAGAGACGGAGGGAGGGAAGGAGAGAGGGAGAAAGAGAGAGAGAGAGAAAGTGAGAGTGTGTGTGTATGTGATCTCTTTTTTTTTTCTGTTGTTGTTGTTCTGTTTTGAAAGACGGTCATGGTGCAAAATTACAGAGCAGATTAACTACTGCAGACTTCCTCACTTTCTTATCCAGAATAACGTCCGTATTGAGAAAACACAGACCAAAGGTAGAAAGGAGGGGGGGGGGGGGGGAAGAAGTGTTAAAGTCTGCCCAAACAATGCTGAGAGCTTCCTTGGTTATGATTACAATACAGTATTTATATTATACGTATATCTTATCAGATTTGCATGGTTCTAAATCAATCAATACAACGATCAGTATGACTTTTCATTATAATAGCATATATAACAGCAGTATGTAAATGTCGGAAAACAGCTGATCTCTGTTATTTCTCAAATGCTTTTGTAACCATGTAACAGTCAGTATTTCAATCAATATCGCATACTATAAGTTCACTAACCCACATGATTGTTCAAAAATAATAATAATATTAATAATTCAGCTCTTTCCAGACATATCACCAATACATCAGTAAGAAGAAGCACCCTTCGCGGACATATCGCCAATATATTGGGAACCAAATTTTGTTTCATTTTTGCGGCAATCCTTGACTCACAGCACTGTAGTCACTATGAAAACTCAGAGGGGATCTTTTGTGTCTATTTGTATTCCTTTTTCAATTTCCTTCAAATTGACATTAAACAAGTTACACTTATGACAATAATTGTGACTTTATGACACTTTTTTGTAGAACACTTTAGTCGGTCAAACTAAGCAAAAAATTAATTACTTCTTAACCTCAGGAATATTGTCTGGAAAGAATTAAAAAAGCTGTAGGGAAATGTCAGAAAATGGCTAATCTCTCTTATTTTCATAATCCTCATTTCATTTCAAGCACGTCTATTTCTATTATGTAATTGTATGTCTATGCGGAATGATTTCATCCTAACATCTTGAGATACATGTCGGTAAAATCTGAGGTTTCATCGAGTTTAAAATTTTTTTAAAATGTCAGTGCTGCTGTTGTACATGACAACAATACTTGCCATTGCAAAATAATCAATACCACAGGGGATGCGCAAAGATTGCTATTATACCTGTTGTCATGGCAACCAGCTCTCCACTAATGCCACGTGTTCCTTATTTAAAGACAAACAAGCTTCAGAACTAATTCTAGATAGCAGAGAGAATATACAAAGGAGGGGAGAATAAGAAAACATTTCTGGAATAAGAAAATGGGATATTTTAAGAACTGAATGGTCATTGGAAACCTACTCCTGTTGAGAAAGTCATTTTTATAAATTACTAGTACAGAATCCACAGCCTTTATGGGATATTTTTAAAATATCGGACAACTTGACAGTGTCCTGCAACTCTAAGTGTGTGGCAAGCGTGCACAATTCGATACTGGTATTTTCAATTATTAAACTGAACGTTACTCACTTACTCAAAGAAAATGTATTTGTTGTTTTGGAAGCATTGTGAGCAGAACCAGAAGAACAATAACCACATGCGCTATTCTATAGCACTTACAATTCGGATCAAACATCCTCACCAATTTACTATTCAATTATTATCGTCTTTATTGAATATATCATCAAATATAACAAGCTTTTGTCAGATTTGTGTCAGCTGAAAAACTTATCTTTATGCAACAATGTTGTGTGCCAAATTTCAGATGCTTACATTCAGCAGTTTTGAGTCCATAAGCTTTTTATGGATTTTGTTGAAGATTTATAGTATAATGAAAACTATGATTCACAAAAAGTTAAAAGCCTGCGTGAGAGATGTGATACATAATGAGGACTAGTTTTGCAAAGTTGACAGTTAGGAGGGATTCCTGTATCCTGTCAGAGCAGATAACACTAAAATACAGCTTTAAGTCATAGACAATTTTCAGCAAGCCAAAATGATCTCACTCTCAAACTAGTGAAATTCACCAAGGTAGTGCTAGTGCCATGATTCTTTTTGCTTTGTTTTGAGATTGTTGCAGCTCTTAGATAATTATAGCAATTATTTTAAAAACTTTTCAGGACGGCTGTACACAGTCACAATAACAATAGATCGATGAAGAATTATGGGACAAACTTAGAATATTTCAGCTGGTGCACACAAACTTTGGGGTAAACAATATTTAGTCACTGTTCTACACTATTTCCTGTGATTATGGGCTCCCAATGGCAAAAATTTGATTTCATCAAGTAGTAGTTTAAAATTCATCATGCTCATACAAAATTGTGAAATGAGTCATTTTCAGGCCAAACTGAGTTCAAGCCATAGTTGAATACTTTCGATCTTTAACTACACTGCTCTTAAAGCACTGTATCAAACCTAGAATTTCTATATAAAAGCTTGCATTCTGTGAAAATAAATCATGTGCGTGATGTCATATAATGAAATAAAATTAGTCATGTTTTTTTTTCAAAAACAATAAAAAATGTGAGCCAACTATCTTAATATATGAGAACATGACAATTTGTTCATTAAGACAAACAAACAAAATTACATTACATGGTCAAATGACACATAGATAAATATGTGTCAGGTCATGGACCGATTAACATCTTATTTGATCTTGCAAGAGCTGTTGCGTTAGGCGCACTCTGATGCACCTGTTTTGAATCGCCTGATAGAATTTTAAGTGAATGTAATTTTTTAATCACCACAACCATTCCCATCATGAGCCACATTCAAAAAGATACATTCTTTTTTAGCATCTTGGCATATACAATACTTTTTAAAATCTTTCATTTTCACTGCTACACATACAGAAATTCAACAAAACATAACAGTTAATTTGAGCAAATATTAGTTACAAGAGCAAAATAGTAACTGCATGGCAACTTTCACAAGAAAGGACAAAAACATCATACAACTGTTTCGATAAAAAATAAACTTACTTTCCATTCCACCCAAATTTTGGCATCTTCTGAGGTCCTGGCAGGGGACCCTGAGGGATACCGATTCTTGGAGATTTTTCTGCTACTTGTGGGAAGCATGTTTCACTCTGTCACAGACTGTGTTTCCTCTAACAGGATTTGTTTATCCTAAGTGCTTCTGTCAGGTTCACTGAGATATAATTCTGAATTATCACAGCTTTCAGTGAGCTGATTGAATTTCTTTGCAGATCGGTGATAAAGTCATACAAAGTCACACAACATAAGGTCTTCTGCCTTACTGAATGCACTCTGTAGTCACATTTTCAGTTTTCTCCCATAAATCCAATTTATAAAGCCTACCAAGCAAGATGAAGAATGGCATAAAATAATCCCATTGCAGAGCACACAACATTAAATTACTCGTTGTAAAAGGGCTAAAATCTTCTTATGATTTTTTACATTTGTACATCATCAAAGTACACTACTCTGGTATTTCAATGTCGTTTCAGATTATTGCATCCAATAATGTTGTTGTAACATGATAAATTTGTTTTACTGTGAGAAATTCAACGAGAGTATTTGAAAATAATAAGAATATCAGAGATTAGACAACTAGATCTAGATAACCTCACTCAGCATCCCTATGAAGGTAGATCTAAATCTTGATCTGAAATTAGCAAATAATACAAATCAGAATTAAATTCAACAGCTATTGATACACAAACTGATTCAGAACAGTTCAAGAAACTTTAGAAACTATCTAGATCTAAATGCTCTCAGATTTCTTGATCTAATCTAGATTCATCTACTTTTCTGAAGCAAATAGAACGATTTTGAATAGAATAATTTTGATCTAGAGATTTATACCTCGCAAGTCTGTTAATTTTAGAGACTAGGTCTAGACTGATTTCGATTCTTGAGATTCTAGATCTAGATCTAAATATCTAGATCTGTCTATGTAGACTCGAGACGAGACTAAGTATAGCCTATTAATTATTATGATGATAAATTGCACTTACATGGGAGCCCAAGAGTGGTTTCTGAATTTAGGAATTTAAAACGCACAATGAAGATGTCTTCCTTACATGTTTTCAGTGGAACAGAATTTCATTTTAAACTAGTTTTCATTTTAAAAGGGAATGGCGATAAGACCCTCGACATGGGTAGTTATTATAATCATTAATGACTATGGTCTGACCGCCATGTTGTAAATAAATTATTGTTGTGAGATGAGTGTATCAAAAACTTTACCAGTATGGTACACGTAGAAACAAATTTTTCGCATTTCGTAGGTGGGAATGAAAATCTGTATAAAATATTTCCTTTTATCCATAAGATATTTACTTTTTTGTGAATAATTTTTTTTTTCTGCAACTTCAGGGAATCATTTGTCCTTAAGGCTCCACTCTATATGATATTTCAACTAAAAAAGTAATGGTTCGCTATATAGTGAAGCCGACCTTTTTATCACCATGTTCGTCGTTATAAAATAGTTTCTAAGTTTTATTATATCATTATCACTGACATTGTTCTCATTCTTATTTTTAATTTCATTACGTCTTTACAGGCCGTTCAAAGCAGTAACTAGTTTCAAAGTGCATGTTTGACGATTTTTTCAAGCAATAAAATGTGAAAGATGTTTATTTTTATTGCTTACTTTCTGCAGGTATTATTCTTCCAAAACGAACTGTACATGCAGGGGTAAGTAACTCGGTCTATTTCAAATTCTTGCAATCTTTATCTGCATTGTTCCCCTTTCATATAAGCAGTGACGCAAACCCGCACAATAACAGCCGGGGGACGCAGTGGCCCTGTGGTATGGCGTCTGCTCACGGAGAAAACGGGCCGGGATCAACTCGCGGGTCCTGCATCGGGGGATGGAAGGACACGAAGATCGAAAACCCGCATTTTTTCAATGATTCAACGGTCCC
>JBCEWB010123745.1:0-11431 GCA_039654565.1 Peronia peronii | reverse complement strand
TCTCTCTCTCTCTCTCTATCTATCTATCTATCTATCTATCTATCTATCTATCTATCTATCTATCTATCTATCTACTTTTCTCTTTCTATCGTATTTTCTTTTTTCCATTTTCCCGTTGGTTCACTTTTTTTGGGGTTAATTTTCCTTTTCTCCCCTGCACGTCCTTCGCTGTCATGCTCCCCCCTCCTCCCTTCCCCCACTCTTTCCCCTACTCATCCATCCTACCAATTGTTCCGCCCTTGGAACACCAACAGCTTTCTAGACTCTGGCTGTCTCAGACCCACAGCAATGTATGACTCAGTACAAAAGCTGCTTTGAGATAGCCTCATGCCATGTCACAATATGAAGGAATTATAAGTTGAATGAATGATTCGTTTGCGATAGCTCTTGTTTTTTCTTAATTCTATTAAAACGTTCTGGTCTCTTTCTCATGTCATCCTTTTGTCTCTAATACAATAGGAGAACATGGCGTAATATACTATGTGAGCAACCGTCTTTGTAAGATAATCAGCGCAAGGTTGAGTGTGTGTGTTTATGTTTTCCACGGTGATATCACACATTATATGTCTTCCTCTGTGGGGCAGTAGCTTTGATTAGATCATTTAAATTTCTAACGGTCACAAGAAATTTTGCCCCGAAGTTTATATCCTGAGACCTGCTACACTCCCCAAATGTGCATTATATAATCTTGTACGTTTCTTTCTTTCTTTCTTTCTTTCTTTTTCTTTCTTTCTGTGTTTCTTTCCTTCCTCCTTTCTTTTAGTTTTTCTCTCTGTTTTCTTTCCTTCACCTTTTTTCTTTTTTTTCTTCTCTTTTATTTTCTTCTATCTTTGTTTGTTTATTTTACTTATTGTTTATTTTTTATAAGCAGTTTATTTAACTATTTATGTATTCATCTAATTTGAATAAGAACGCTTTTCAAAATTTAAAAATTTTATGTTGTCGTTGTTTTCATTTCCTTATCCACTGATTTCAGTCACTAAACCTTTTGTCGTCAACACCCACCATATTTAGCGATACCTTAGCAAGACACTAGCCTATGTCGCGCGCAGAAACAGCTAGCTAACATGCGCCATCACTCCCTCTCCCACCTCCTGGCCCCGCCCGACACGCCCACCTGGTGACATTTGACCCCTGTACAAAGAATGACCGAAACCTGGCCGAGACTCCAGACTTGTCACCGCCCAACTATACCCTTCTACGCTGACATACTCTGAAGAAACGGGTCTTTCTCTGTAAACTCTAGACTTGTATTTTAAAAAAAAATATCGAGATTTGATCTTGTCATCTGCACTTTAATACACTGTGAATCAAAAGAGAATAAAATGCATTTTAAAGAAATGATATGATGAAATGTGCACTCATTTAAGAATGTGGAAAGTTGTATTAATTTTGGATAAGGGAGAAAACTTCATTTTATTACAGAATGAATGACAGAGAATAAAATGCACTTTTTAAGAAATGAACTGATGTCTTTAAAGAATATAGAAAGTTGTATCAGTTTTGAATAGGAGAGGAGAAATTCACTTTAATACACAGTGAATAAAAGAGAATAAAATACAGTTTTAAAGAAATAAAATGATGAACAGGCTGTCTTTAAGAATAGGTGAAAAATAAGCTGTGTTAGAAAGGTCGATTTGTCAAAGCACTTTACCGTTTACGACAGGACCAAGGCCCTGGCGCACGTGATATAAAAGTTCCCATGACCTGGGCAAGGAAGAGGTTGGTAGTGTTTATCAGTCCTGGTGAGAGGGGCCGAGGAAGAGTAACAGTGTTGTCAACGAACGATACATACAGGGCACACTCACCCAGTAACGGACTGTCATAGTCTGGATCTGATTCAAGCATTACTGAAAAAAAAAAGTCATCGTACATTTGGACTTATCAAACCTCGGATCCATCGATTTGGTCTGAAACTCCGTACTGGACTGCTTAAGGTGAGTGTGATACTAATATTTGCTTACACCACACAAGTGAATAGATCCAGATATTGTACATCTGGTGATTTTTGGGACTGTAATAACGACAGTCATTGAAAATTTCAGAGTATGAAGGAGGAAGATGATACAATGTATATCTATGAAATTCAGTTTTTTTTGGTTTTTTTTTTTAAGGAAAAAAAAAAAGATCTTCCTGTCATGCTAGATGATTTCAATTGTCGAAAACTATCCCAAGGCCAACGGTTATATTTATTTATTCATTTTTTTTTTTCAGTTCAAAAGAAAGGCGCAGATCGCAGAATGTTATACGTTATAGTCTTGTAGTTTCTAATGATAAATAAGCTTGGTTGAAAAACTTCGTTTGTCATATCGATATAACAATGATTCCATAATGGTAAAACCGTCTTATTATTTGGATTTCATTTCATACGCTTACTTGAAAAGAAAACTCTCTGGCAGACTGGCTGGATGGCGCAGTGACATTACACTGGTGTGATCACAGTATTACGAAACATCTATAGAGACTGTCAGTTGTTATTGTTATTGTTGATAATGGGTGGGTAACTTCAGAATCAGACCTAATGCTTGCTGTTTGATGAAAATCTAGGTTGTTTTTTCTTTCCGTTCTGACAGAAAAAAAAAAAGGTTTTGTGATCTTCTCATTGTCTAGACTAGTTTAATAACGTTGGTTCACTTGGTTCGACCTAGGAACCGAATCAATACCCCAGTTAGATCTTAGGTGAACTTTCAAAATAACCTTGCAACAATTCTTATTCAGATTTAATTTTTAAAAATTAATGAATGAATGAGTGAATGAATGAATGAATGAATAAAGGAATGAATGAAGAAAGAAATTAAATAATAATAATAATTATTATTATTATAAAGACGGTTATTTCTCGAAGTAAAATAAACAAAAAATATTGTTTGTTTGCGTTGGGGTTTAACGACACATCAGCACGATTACGGCTATATTGTGCCAAACACGGTTAGATACGTTTACACGTCAAGAAGAGGAGAGGAAAGAAAGCGGGACAGAAGACAGAAGCAAGGAGAGAGAGAGAAGAGATGTCTCTCCTGGAGTGTCGAGGATGGCATTCCATGGATGACATCCCACCGATGGCGGGCTTACACCACCTGCAGATGGGAGCAGAGAACCTGCTTATAAACCCCGGGCCCCCGCGGGGGAAAACAAAAAATATAGAGAGAGATCAAGATCTAAATCTATATAAAAACATCATTATTAATTTGTTCGGAAACCTGGACTTGTATCTGAGAAATAACACTGCACAGATCATACTCTCCGTCTTTTGTCTTTGCTAGAAATGCACCACAGGGAAATGAAATAATATATTTTTTTTTTAGTTCTAGCATAAAGTTCAAATTGAAATGAATAGCCTATTATAAAGAATGGAAGAGGGAACGACAGACACATAACAAAGAACTTGAAACGAAATAAGGTAAAATAAAGCGACATGACAACAAGCGCTCCTAGACTATAGCAAGCTTATTCGTCCCCTTCATCCATACCAAGGCCTATCGCATGAGTAATATTTCTCTCTACAAGGCCTTCTTGGGTATCCTCAAAAGAAAAGATTAGTTACAACATTCCTCGCTGCAGCACCCCGTTAAAGGATAGCTTTTGTTAGACTGAAAACCTTGGGGATGATAAGCAGCAGGTTCGTATAACAATAGTTTTTCCAGGGTAATAATTGTGGTTTCCTCTATCAGCAGACAGCAATGCTGCCATTCAGATGCGTCACCTGAACTTCTCTCTCTCTCTCTCTCTTTCACCCCTTCCTCCCCCCCCCCCCTACTCCGTCCCCTCACCCTTTCTCCCAATCGTCTCTTCCCCTGCAATGTCTGCATAAAGTTATTATTCTGCTTTTCATACAAAAATTCTCGCTATAATTTGACATGTGCACCGAAATCTCTAATAACCTGGTGAACTAGAAAAGTAGAGAACGTTGCTGAATATCCATCATTATTAAAATTTGGTTCATACAGAACTCGAAAAACCGGACTGTGAGTGACAAGTAAGGCTATAACTATAACGATAAATATTCAGGAATATAATAACGAATCCTGTCGAAATAAATATGATTATAGCAGACTAATGTTTATAAAATGAAAACAACAATAACAACAACAAACCAACAAACAAAACAAAATCCTTCACTTTTCAGAATTATTATTTTCTTTTTACTTAATACCACGAGTCTGTGGATTTGAATTTGATATAACATGAAATACATCCGAATCTTTGCCTGCAGAGCATTTCGAAAAGAGACTGCACTAGTGTAGTGACTCATTAAATTCTTCACTGATGAAATAGTTACATGAATCCAAGGGAGGTGATACGTGAGTGCTTGTTTAACATATCTTGACAAAACGCCTCTTTGACCATAGTTCAACTATTTCACCACCTGCGCCAATTTTAATAATATTCTCCTTTCCTCACCTCGTTTTTACCCCGTCCTTTCCTCTTCCTTCCTTTCCCTTTATTTTTCTCCTTCTTCCTTCCTTCCTTCCTTCCTTCCCCCTCCTTCTTTTCTTCCTTCCTTCCTCTCGCCCTTCCTGTTGAAAGACAGCCTGTCAAACCAGTGCAGTTTCTGCATTTGTTAGTGGTGCAGTAAAAGACAGACTTTAAAAGAGAAAGGTCTAAATTAGGTCGAGATTTTTGGAAACGGCCCTTCAAGAAAAACATGTCTTGTCAAAATATGATAAATTGGAGGCTCGCGCTAAGGCTTTCAGTCCAATGTAATAATTTGCCTCCATTGTCTCTGCCACCATAAAGAAAACAAAACAACAATGATTATACAAAAAAAAAAATGTTCATCTACAACACAGTGTTGTTTTGTGTGTGGGGAGGGGTGGGGGGGGATGTCAATGGGTAGGGGGAGGCTGTGACTTTCATATTTTAACGTTAGTAACTATTTGTCGATGTGAACAAAATACAGCCTGTTCCGTTTTAGCTTCTGCATATATATGAAGTAAGGTAGAGATTGTTTGTTGTTTCTTTTTGTCTGTGTACAACAAGGGAAAAAAATTAATGTCATTTAGCCTACGAATCAGAGTGTGGTTGATAAATGAAAATGAAGATGTATCGCCTACACTTCTACGGGAAGAAGAACGAAAAAAACATTATCCAGCTTTCAGTAAGAAGATTGTACTTTCGATTTTTATATAAATGACCATCGAGCAGGAGTCAAAGGAATGTGCGTGAGTTCCTGCAATTCTTCATGATCAGTTATCTTCTTGCAAAATAATTCTTCCCACCACTCCCCCATCCCCCCCTCCCCCCCCCCCCCAAAAAAAAAAAAAAACAAGAGAGAAACGGAAAAGAAAAAAAAAAAAAAAAAACGTTTATTACTCGTGTCCTATTTTACCCACAATAAATGCAAAGGATAGAACCCTAGAACACTCCCTCAAATTTCCTTCCTTAGTCTCTCTCTCTCTCTCTCCCTCTCTCCTCGTCTCTTTTCTCTCCTCCTTCTCCCTCACTCCCTGTCTCTCTGTCTGTTTGTCTGCTCATCTAATTATCTATCGACCTTGTTGCTGTCTGTCTCTCTCCTTCGATATATCTCTGAATTCATTCTTTTTGTTTCGCTCGCCTTTACATTCTACTTAATAATAACAATAATATAATAAGGATAATAGTAGTAATAATGACAATAGTAATAATAGTAGTAATAATAATAATAATAACAACTTTGTTAAAACATCATCACGATTTTGCATTAAAGCATACATGTCCATTAAACAGACTATCAAGAAAGCGGGCTGCCTTGTACAGATTATGGCCTGTATCCGATTGAAAGAATCGCGACCTCGTCAGATATAAATATTCATTTCTTTTTGTTGGTTGACTGGAGCCCAGACCTCTTCTCTTTTCCCCTCCTGGCGAATGGGGCAGGCAGGGTATGCAGGGTGTAGTGTAGCCTCAGTCACGTTCGTCACCTTGAGTTCAGTGCCACAGGTTACATTGGGCTGGCAAGGATGTATTGGAATGACCTGCACTGTGGGATCGTAGAAACCTGGCAAAACAGATTATGCATGTGCAAAATTCGTTACGGACTTAATTGCTTTTTCACTGTTGGTAAGCACTGTTGTGGTCATCTGGTCGGTAGTGAATCGTGCTTGCAGTTACATTATTGAGATCCGGTGTGAAGGAATGGGTGAGAAAACTAATTCCTTCCTTTATTCAATTCATTCATTTATTCGGTGCTTCCATTCATTCATCCATTAAATATTCTGCTTTCCTCACTTGCTTTTCCTCCCGTCCTTTCCTCTTTTTTCCCCTCCATTCCTTCCTTCCTTCCTTCCTCCCGCCTTCCTTTTTTCCTTCCTTCTCTCCTTCTTTCCTTCCTTCTTTCCTCCTGTCCTTCTTATTCCTTCCCGTCTTCCTTCTTTACTCAACCTTAAGTTATATTACCTATAATGTATATCTAGATATACGTAGATTCCCATATACTGCTTCAGTTAGAGCTCCATCACCTCCCAAAATTGTTGCCAAATTAATATTTCGAAGGAGTGTGGTACATACAGTTCATTCTTTTGCTTTGCAGTACAGTTTAAAAGAGCACAGGCTATATTCTGATGTTCTTACAGTTGGAACTTAATTAACTTTCTAGAGCTTAAGCTATGTGTAGAAGTGAATGATATTCAGATCTACGTTCAAATACCTAGCCGTGAAAGCACAAGAAATACCTAGAAATGAAAATGAATGATATTTAAATCTAATATCCAAAAGAGAATTCATAAATATAGATCTAGATGACAGATTAAGACATTGATTTTTAAAGATATTTTAATATTATGAATCTTTGGCCTTGATTTTATATTTCACAAGTAGGTACCCTAAATTTTACGCGATTTCTACTTTGCTTCACTGAATAGAATTATTTGAGTAGGCGTATGATTGTGTACTACTTGGAACAGTTAGTTTGGGGAGTTTAATAAGAAAATTGCAAAGTAAGTGTTTATGGTGTAAAAGTCTTCCTCTTTACTGCGTCGATAGACAGCGGCTAGGAGCACAATGTTAATATCTATATTGAGAAAATGCCTTTTTTCCCTGTATTGTCTATTTCCAGACATTCGGGATTTATTTATACAATCTCTATATTAACACATAGTGAACAAACTGGATTATTTAGAGAATCAAGCGATGACGTAGATTGTCCTTTAATACTGTAAGTATACCAGGAATTGCATGGATATCTGGAAATCTAGAATACTGTGCAGTTTTTCAAAGCAGAATCTTTCAGCTTAAAGATGAACACATTTTCTTTCTCATAACTAACTCAAAGAATGATCTGAAAGATCTTTTGGTGTCTCACATTTTGAGTCTGTATTCTGCCAGATCAATGCCTTGACAATTTTAGCTTTAACGTCTTGGAAAATTTTGGATAGCTTGGGAAATTGTTAAGATTTGATAAAAACGGCCTTTTTTGGTTTGTTAGCTTGTTCAAGTTGACATATGTCTAGATCTAGATCTAATCTTTATGGCTAATATGGTGGAAAATTATAATTGGATAGGTAGAAAAACAGACCCCGATTAAAAGGGATTTTTTTAAACAGTAAATTGACATACATGTAGATTTAGATGAGTTCACTGGGCTTAATAATATGGATAATTAATTATACCTGGATATGTGGGAAATAAACTCTATTGGAACAAGGCTTTTTTGTCAAGGTAAATTTGACATATAGGTATAGACCTAGATCAAGTTCTCAGATTGCTGTATTACAACAGTGGCTGCCGCCTACCCGAGGGTTGAGATGCGTGGGTGTTGAGGTTATCGCTAGCACAGTGGCCTTTCATCAGGT
This sequence comes from Peronia peronii, assembly GCA_039654565.1. Classification (NCBI taxonomy): domain Eukaryota; kingdom Metazoa; phylum Mollusca; class Gastropoda; order Systellommatophora; family Onchidiidae; genus Peronia; species Peronia peronii. The sequence continues at coordinate 3,662 of JBCEWB010123745.1, read as the reverse complement.
GGTTAAGTCGGTTAGCTAGACCTGGGAAAAAGACACAGAAAGAAGGGGGGGGGGGGGGGGGAGTGGAAGGAGGGTGGAGGCGACAAGGCAACGACGTGAGAAACGAACGTAATGTTACGGTCTAGTGTCGCCTTTCAGCTGCCTACGTACGGACGGTTGTCTTGGCAATGAATGTTTCTACTCTGTGCACTTTTGAAGATGGCCTTTCATTTCTGCAGTCATATGTAACTAAGTTTATTATTGCACGCCGTTGCACCAAAATTGTTTCATATTTCTGAACTGTGTGTGACAGTGTGAAAATATTAAAGATGTAAGGCTGATCTTATTGACTTCTTTCCTGAAAACTGATCCATGTTCTTTCTTCACCCTCTGTTTCTTAGTTGAACTTTTCGCTCAAGTTTATACAACCTTCTTTCCTTTTTCAGTATAAAACTGTCTCTGTCCATTTTAGAACGATAGGTAATTATTCGTCCCATCATCTCATCAATGTCCCTTTTTCTCTGTAATAATCCACGCACTCTACATTGTCTACGTTATGAAAATGTTAATTTACTATTAGTAGAAGAAGAGGAAGAAGAAAAAAAAAAAAAAGCACGTTAGTTCTCCTCCCCCCCCCCCCCCCGGCCCCCTCTACTCCCAGCAAGGGCTTTCCTTTATTTTATTTCACACTAACCAACGTTTTCATTGTTCCTGTTTTGTTTTATTTTTTTCTGTTGTAAAAATTAATATTCTTGACTGCAATCTTAAAAGCACATCAAAAACGGCTTATGGACACTTGATGAGAAGAAGGCCTATTCGTATTTTGCAAATATCTCACTGGGCTCCTCCGAGATGTGCAAAACACCAGCTGGTTTGTTTGTTTATTTATTTTTTAGTCAGAATTGCAGCCACAGAAATTAAGTTTACTCAACGTTCATCATTTGAAACGACCAGAAATCGCGCATTGTGCCATGACACATTCAGATATCACAAGAATTATAAATATTTCTCTCCAAGCTCTTACTATAGATCTACTTAGTTAAGATAATAGGAAATTATAAATTGTGTTACAGAGACAATTATTAATATTGTCAAGATGCCTGTTTGTAAAAAACTGCATAAGGTTGTGTTATTTAAGTTTTCTTTTCAAACATATCTCAAGGAACCCAGACATCCCCACCACTTCACAAAAACAACATTCATGATCTAGCTAGGCATAGTGGCAGTGAGAAAGGATTAAGATGGGTAATCTGCTGTTTACAGTGCACAGTAGGAAGTGAATGGGTGTGCACTCCGACTATTGTTTGCACAGTTAGTCCACAGCCGCTTCTCTTATCTTTTCTTTGCTAGTAAGGCCTGTCTCAACATGGCATCTTAGTTTTCAAATATAATAATAATATGCACTTCATGGTGCAGCTCATACAAGGGATTATCAACATTGTTATCTGATAAATTATAGAGACATGCATAGACACCCGTTCCATCTTCTCCCTACATCCATCTGGGCTAATGTTATGGTGTCGCTGCAGTTAAAAGGTCCCTTACCTTGTTTTTGATGTAGTTAACATATTTATCTCTGACACTCAGCAGACGTGTAATTGCATCCATGTCTTTGTTGTTGTTGTTGTTTGCTGTTGTTGTTGTTGTTGTTTCTGGCTTGTATATTTATGTCTGCGACTCTTAGAACGACAAGAGGAAAGCCACGTATAACAAAATAATAATAGTAAAAAAAAAAAGGAAGAAGAAACTGTCTGCAGCTGAGATAACCACCACATCAGGAGGAGGAAGAGGAGCTAGGAGCCTTAGCTAGATCTATATTATATAAAACGCCGTCAATTGATTCTGCACATGAAATGTGGATGTTCTGAAGGATTGATAACTATACAGCTAAAACATAAGTCTTTGACGGTCCAATAATAATTTCTATTAGGTGCACATAAGAAAACGCCACGTCAGTGAGGATGTCATTTACGCATCGAAAAAAAAAATAATGTGACGCAAGCAGTACTTTGGTAAGTTCTGCGTACTTATGCACAGGTATGATCTGGATGTCCTAGGCGGTGCCGTATTTGCCTCGTGATCACTGTAAAGCCTGTGTAATTTCATAACGGACAGTAGTGCGACTTCGCAAATTTTCTTGTCATTAATTCGTTTAGCAAGTGTATGTGTCGGTATAAGTATGTGTAGCTATGTCTGTGTAAGTGTTTGTATAGGTGTGTGTGTGTGACTTTCTGCGCAGTTGTTCCCCCTCGCCTGACTGAAGATCTTTTCTCCCTGACCTGGGAAAAACCCATCCCGTTAAGGGCCATCTTTTGTTCCCCAAGGGCCGTACCCGATTTGGAGTAGCTAACGGGCCGCTCAGTGCGAAACTCAAACATCTGGCGTACTGCTGATGGAAGTTCATTCAAGCTGTTTCAACAGTTTCTTCGCTGTTCAGATATTTCACTTACACATTCAGACTGTGTAAAGAGTTGTCTTCCACACTTCAACACACTGGGCATTGATAATGCAATATACAGGATTTACGATTAACTTAGACGTTTGCACCTAATATCAACAAAGTAACTGATATAGTATCAGCCCTTTCTGTCTGAATGTTGTCTGAATTCCATCACCTTGTCTACATATCTTTGTCTGTCTGTCTGTCTGTCTGTCAGTCTGTTTGTCTGCCCCTCTGTCTGTATATGTATCTATCTGCTTGCCTATATGACTTAAAGTAGGTATTCTCCACTATACATTATTCATACACCATTTCCAGAGACAGAAGATAAAAAAAAAAAAAATCATTACGAATGTAATCATACTATAAAATACGCTATTTTCCCTCTCCCCTCTCCCCCTCCCCCGTTATCTCATTATGCCAAACATTGTGTAGATCCATGTTTACTATAAATCCATGCTTTCATTAAACGGCACAGACTAGGGAATTTGCAATTAAAGCGTTCTGCGACCAAGCAAATCCTACGTTACGTACAATGAAGGGCGGCTATAATTAAGATCTTCTACACGGATGAGCGAAGATGTGGATGGAAAGTATGCACAAGCTCTGCTGGGTACAACTTCACACAAACACGTAACCACAATCTATCATCAAACAAACTGTCTAAACAAACATCCGGGATTTATCGTCTGTTATGATGATGTCTGATAAGATGAATATCTTGTCCATCTCGCACATGGCTTGGGTTATACGGATAAAGTCTGGGAATATCAATCTATGTTGCCCGTTGCAAATTTCCTTTGCGTGTTAACATGCACAGCTTTCTTTCTTTCTTTCTTTCTTTTAAACAAAATACATCAATTTCTGTGCGATGAGCCGAAGTTTGAAGTTGATGAATTATTTACGCTTATTTTGTTTCGCCAAGCGATGAGCGATAGGAAAGAAAAAAAAAAAAAAAGATGTCAACGATGCAATACATCATAGCGATCTCGCTTTACTTGGCTACCAGTCGTCATCCTGTCGAGCCAAAAATGCAACATAGATTGGCTGCCACCTGCAGAGGAGACAAAGAAAATCCTGTCTGAAATAGATGTAGCTCTAAAGGCCCATGTTAACAAACTAAGTTGAGACGAATTTATCCTATTTAATCTGTCTGCTGTCTCTTGGTCTATCTGTCTATCTATCTATCTATCTATCTATCTATCTATCTATCTATCTATCTATCTATCTATCTATCTATCTA